>BRDA01018727.1:17968-33170 GCA_036984385.1 Crenuchus spilurus | reverse complement strand
TATGATTGAAAGTACTGTACTTTTTAGTGTTTCATGAGTGTTTGGTAAAAAAAAATCACATATATAAAAATATATGTGATATACAAATATATATATGTGTGTGTGTGTGTTTGTTTACATAATATAGTTTTGTTTACATAATATAGTGTGAGCAACAAATTCCGGATGTATCAAATATGATACAAAACAAAACCCTATAAATACTTCAGATATTAACATCTCTACATCATCAGTGTCATAGTTACAATGAAAAATATAACATAATATGTTACTTTATAAATAACACACACACACATGTATGTATGTAATGATGTATCAAATATGATACAAAACAAAACTACTACATATAATGTGTTGGTTCATGTCTTTTTTTATAATTGTTCAAAAGGTCAAAAATACACAAAAATTCCAAAGAATTGTTGGCAATCATTTGATGGTTCAGGCTTTACATGGTTAACAGATTTTGATACATTTATAAGAGCTTCTAAAACAACATAAAGCGCAAAGTCTTCAGCGAGGATATAAAACAACAAGTCTGTTAAGAGTATTACCATCCAACATCATCTGTATGTTTCTAACAGCAATGATGCTGTTTTATGTTTTGTTCTATGTGCTATCATGTCTTATTTTAAAAAATGTGAAAAGAAAAATATGATTATCCTGAAAAACAAACCATTTAAACAGCTACACAACAAAACATCCAGTGAGTGGTGCTAGTGAGCAACTGTAGATAGTAGTCAAGCATGATCTTATAAGCACTGAGGGTCAAAAGTGTGCCCAAACCACCCATATCACCTCTCCACTGATGAACAAAACCCCTATTGAGCAACCCTGACTGCACAAAGTGTGAAGCCTTTACGTATAGGTTTGTTTACTCTGAGTGTGTGTGTGTGTGTGCGGGCGTGAGGGATGTGCGTATGCGTGAGTTAAATTGCAAGTCATCTTTAGTATTATTTTCTAGTTCACACATCTGTACCCGCAAAGGTCAACATTTATTTATACACTGAATATTCCCGTCACTGAGGGCCTGTGACTGCAGGTCATCTGGAGCCTGACGTGAGAATGTGACTCACTTCCTCTGTCATGTGAGTTCAGGAGAGAGAAAGAGACATGTGGGTCAACAGGGCCACTTTATGAGAGGCGTATATGTATGTGCGCTGGCTGTTTAGGAAAACTGATAGGACTGGATGACTGATGTCACAGTGTAAACAGAAGTAAACTGCTGACATGATGTACAAACAAGTTATTGCTATATATATATATATATATATATATATAGCTTTATACTGTATTTATATACATACTATATATACCATCCAAAAGTTTTAGAACTCCTCAATTTTTCCAGGTACTTATTGCAGATTATTCAATTTAATGCACTCTGAAATGAAAGCATAGGAGTTAATTAAAAACTCATGTAATCAATTTATAGACCAAAATGTGTCTAAACTTTGGACACAAAGCAGCATCTTTGTCAGATATAACAGCTGAAAACACTCGTGACTTTCTTTCTACAACAGACATCAAACATTCTTCAGACAGTTCTTCACCAATCTGCTTAGAACGTCACATAAATGTTGGCACTTGTAGGTTTGCTTTGCTTTTCACTTCATCCCAAATCAGCTGGATGGGGTTTAAGTCTGGAGACTGTGCTCCACTCCATGTTTTCAAGCTGACCATCTTCTTGTTTTTTCCTGAGGTAGTTCTGGCAGGACTTGGTCTTTACCTTGCTGTAGTGCTGACACACTAGGCACATACCTGAGGGTACTGCATGGCACTGCAGAATGATGTGGTAGGCGAGGTGGCAGAGTAGGAATTAATAGCACCAGCTTTTCAAGCTACTGTTACTTTTTAGCAAAAGCTTTCTCCTGTTAACTTGTTTTGTGTTCCTGACAAAAGACTTTGTGTATATTTCTATAATGTAAATTAATTTTTAATTTTGCGTAAACTTACTTTTTTAAACCTTGTATTTACATTCATTGTCCATTTGAGCTCCACTGAGCATACAGGGTTTTTTTGAAAAACTGTAGTCTCTGTTTCTCTGTAGCCTATACTTTGTTTACCCTGTTCTTCAATGATCAGGACCCCCACAGGGCAGTTATTATTTGGCTGGTGACTCATTCTCAGTGACACTGATGTGGTGGTGGTGTGTTAGTGTGTGTTGATCATACGGCAGGGTTGCTAAAGGTTTTGTCCTCTCACTGTCCACTCTATTAGACGCACCTACCTTGTTGGTCCACCTTGTAGATGTAAAGTCAGAGACAGGACACTGTTGGCTGGATAGTTTTGTTTGGGTGAATAAAGTATACAGAGAAACAGATGAACTACAGTCTGTACAAAGTGCACCTGTATGTAGAAATGAGGTATGTGTACCTATTGAATACATTCTTGCGTGTGCTGAGGTTTCATTGTCCACAAACACTCCTGCACTCTTACAGCTGCTGTTCTCTACAAGCTGATGACCTCAATTCACAATCAGTACTACTGCAAATGCACTGAACAGTTCTGCTCGCCTTTCACACACTGCATTTAGATTTTTAACTGCTAAGCTGAGTTAACACAAAGGCTGGAAGTTTCTCTGCACACAGCGTGGAGAGTGTAGAAGTTAAAAACAGCGCTGTGACGGTTAGAGAAGAAGCGGAGCGGTGAAGTGTGCACGGCTTCAGGATTTCCCCGTCGCAGCCCACGGAGTTTACAGAGCGGAAATGGTGAAGCGAATACTTAACCAACATTTCCTCCTCTTCTAGCGGCTGGGGTTTTCTCAACAGAGTCGGTTGATACCGCGTCGCCATCTCTCAGAGCAATCTCATAAAGATGGAAAAGAGAAAAAAAAAGTTTGTTATTGGATAACTCAGGTTAGCAAACAAGATTTGTGAGGCGAGACTCTGCACTCAGTGGGGATCGTGCTCGTTGTGCAATTTTGACTTATCGTGAGAGGATCAAGGGACTTTCCCCGCTTGTAGGGCTGCAGTGTGTGTGTGTGTATGTGTGTGTGGTGGAAAAAAGAGCCTATGCAAATGAGAGAAGGGCCCTGCTATATAGGCTTAAGATAGGACAGGGCCACACTGTGCTCCTGAGTTCTGTAGGCGGCCGGACAGCTGCTTATCACGACCGTGTCTCAGTTATGATTCAGCATCCTCATGGAATGACTCAGCCTTCATCCAAGGTAAGCACGACTGATAAATGACACTTTTATGTGAGCCATCTTTGATCTTTCTGAGCATCCTTGCAGGCTCTTTGCCTAGACCCAATGAAGCTGAGGTTAACGTCATATTCAAAGTACCCATTCCACCTTAAATGAGACGGCATACAGTCAGCCATGTGTAGGGAACTGCAGCAACATTTAAGGTGAAACTGAAGACGCTAACTTGATAAGACGTATACAGTCATTGTTCCTAATTTCATTCAAAAAGGTAAACTCGTGTTATATTCATTATAGCTATTGAAAAAAACAGAAATGCAGAATCTCAGATTAGTACAATATTTCATTTCATGTTAGAGTAAACAGTATCAACATTAAAAATGAACCAAAAAAACTTTAAAAATGTAAACTTTTGTGAACCAAATGAACAAAAAAAACCTTGAAAAATTTAAAATTTTGTATAATTAAAACACAATATATGACAGTTTTCATTTTTAAATTAAATTATAAACAATAATGAACATTTTTAGCATATTCTGAACATTTGATATAACACTGTATTTTGTTTGGCCATTAAAACTTTTGAACTTTTTGATAATTTTCTAATTTTTGGAGAAGCACCGATACAGTACATTTCCATTAAAGTTCACTCAACAGTGGAATTTTCAGCATTTTCACAGTGAATAAAATGTAAAATTTAAATTTTGTTAATTTTTTTGTTGTCCTAACTAGGAAAATGCTTCATTCGTTTATCTTTTCTGTTGTTTTTGTTGGTCTGAATTGGGCCCTTCAGTACAAATAAACTTTTTTTAAAATTTCAATTTAAGACTTTAATAACTTTTAAATTAAATTACTTAAATTTAAGTAGCTTTCCTAACTTGGGTCAGGTCAGGGTCCTATGGCAGTTATTCTGAACCCTAATTATTATTTCTACTTTTATTATTTGCAAACAAATTTTAGCTATTACAACACATGTTTTGTTCTGTATCTTTTATTAATTGATGCAGTGTAGACGTTTTCATCATATATACTAGTTGCTACTTTTTGCTAAACAGGCAGGAAGTGTGTGGATAAATTATGTGCTGTTGTGAATCAAGGAACAAGGAAATAAAAAGCAATTTGCAGACCTGGAGAAAGACAAAACACAGTGTAATTACATTGATTCCCCAGACATACATAATAAAAAGTTATTGTTTCAGCACATACCAGGAAAACATATCATTTTGTGTGTATATAGATGCTGTAATACTGTCATTTCCTTCTTGCTTTAGGGCCAAGACGCCTCTCTGTGCTTTATGTTTTGAGCTGCTATGAGCTCCTGGCTTTGAGAACTGAATTCCAAGGGTGTTAGGTTCGCATTCAGCCCACGGAGTTCAGTTCTTAAGCTTGGATGCTGCAGACTTCAGCTTTCTCCACCTGCAACACTGCCAAGAAACTCACCATAAAACTGATAACTGTACATCAGGTATTATACACTGCATACATAGAGTCATTTGTAAAAAATAATAATAATAAAATGTGGGTACCCTGAGTTTTGGTTAAAGTACATGTTTAAATGAGTGCAAATAATTTGTAAAGCACATTTACTCTTTATTTACTGAATTTTTGGAAAAACATACTGGAAAAAAGAAAGTTGTTGCCTGTGCAAATACATTAATTTAGTGTGTTTAATGTGTTTTATTTTTTGTTTAATGTGTTGTTAAATTTGTGATATAAATGCAATGGTGCATTAAAGCGTACAGAACATATTTTAATTTGTATCCTGTAGAAGTCACATATTACTTATTTTCACTCAGAAAGTAAACAAAAAGGGTGTATACAGTACCAGTCAAAAGTTTGGACACACCTTTCTGGACATTCAGTGGTTTTTCATTATTTAAAAATGTTCTACATTGTAGATTAATGCTAAAGTCATCCAAACTATGAAGAAATACATATGTAATTATTTAGTAAACAAACAAGTGTTAAACAAACCAGAATATATTTATATTTGACATTCTTCAAAGTAGGTACCTCTTGCTTAGATGGTAGCTTTCTTGGCATTTTCTCAGTCAGCTTTATGAGGTAGTCAACTGGAATGGCTTTCAGTTAACAGCTGTGCCTTGTCAAGAGTTCATGACTTGCATTTCTTGCCCCCTTAATGTGTTTGAGATATCAGTTGTGTGTCTACTTTGAAGTTTTAAGTTTGAACACTTTTAAGTTTACTACATGATTCATTATGTGTTCCTTCATAGTCTGGATGACTTCAGTGTTCATTTACAATGTAGGGAAAAAATAAAAATATTGAATATGTCCAAACGTTTGACTGGTACTGTATATACCATCAAATCCACCATATATACATACACATATACCTATATATATATATATATATATATATATATATATATATATATATATATATATATATATATATATACACACAGTATATATAAAATACATATAATGTATATATATATATAAATATATATATAATGTAAAACCATCATTATGTACAAAGGCTGTGATTTAACTTAAAAAGGACATGATAACAGGGTACCGCAGTGAAGCATGTTGGAGGCAGCTTCTCACAAATCGTTAACTTTGTGGGATGTTCTAGAGCTGCTAGAGTGAAGGTGCTCCAGATATCTTCCTTCACCTAATATAGCTCATACCACAACATCTCACTAGTGTCTGAGCCAAGGACATTTATTCCCACTATAAGGTAGGTGATTATAATATTCTGATATGTGTAATATTAATATATAATATAATGAGCTTGACAAAGTATGTTATGTTGTAAAGGATACAACTAGATCTTAAAAATTCAAAAATATTAAATCATTTGATCAATCAATTAATAATGGACGAGCTGAAAGCCGCTATCAAAGCAACTTGGGCTTCCTTAACACCTCAACAGTGCCACAGGCTGATCACCTCCATGCCACACCACACTGATGCAGTAATTCATGCAAAAGGAGCCCCAACCAAGTACTGAGTGCATTTACTGTACATACTTGAAATAAACACTTGAAATAGACATGTATAAAAGTTTTGAAAATGTTTTTGGTTGCAATTCAAGTAGAAATGAGTTTACTTACACTCCCCTAAGTGTTGTGCCACCCGACAAATTATTTATGGGACAAAAAAGCTAAAGGTGCTTACATTTATTGTGTTCAGTAGTAAATTGCAAGCATGTATTATTATAATATAAATCATAAAATCACATTTTCAGGAGTTATTTTAATTTTAAAAAATCAACATTTTGATTTTTTTTCATGTGATTGCTGTAGATCCTAAATTTAGGAATGTAGGTTCAGACAAATTTTTTGAAAGTTGAAGAAAAAAATTAATTTAATTATGTTGAAGTTGATTTTGAGAAAACAAAGGGTCACAATTTATAAAGGGTCTGTTCAATCTCTCACTTTAGCATTTTCATGTGTCCTGAGGTGTGACCTAAGAAATTAGGGCAAAAAAAGATTTAATCTTGAGAAAAGCCATTTATTTTATTTCATGTAAAATTATGTAAAAACACAATTTCCGGTATTTAACTATTTAGGGGAGTCACACCAAAGGACAGTAAAAACTTTCAGACACTTTCAGTTGTGAGAAAAAAAAATCAGTATTTGACCAAATTCTGAGAAAAACTAATATGCTCATGTCATTGTCATCAGTCACATGAAAATCAGGGCATCAAGTTATGGAAAAGGACATTGTATTTCCTTTTTTTTATAAACACTTCCATTATTTTATAAACATTGTAATCTGAACCATGAACACCATATGACAATTTTTAGATCTAATAACAAAGCAGATTTTGTCACAACAGGTCCACATCATACAGATACAGCGGCCTCCATAATTATTGGCACCCAGAGTTAAAATGTGTTAAAAGCCTTAAAATAAATTAATTTTTTATTGAAGAAGCATAATCTCACTCTGAAAAAATGTAGAAAAAAAGCAACCTTCAACTCAAGTGGAAAAATCCTGACTAAGAAATAATTATTTCCCATAAAATGACCAGTTTCACAATTATTGGCACCCTTAACAGTTTCTTGGAAATAAATGTATTTGAACCATTTATGCAATTTCTACTAAGTAGATCAAAGTATCTAGGAACCTTTAATTAATAATTAATCACTTCCTGTTTCCCTGGGGTATAAATATGGCGTTACAGAGGCCTATTTCTCTTACTCAGTCTTAAACAAGGGAAAGACAAGAGAACACACTATTCAAGTAAGACAGATGTGTGTCGACCTTCATAATACAGGCAATGGCTACAAGAAAATAGCCACTCACCTGCAGATGCCCTTATCTACACTCAGAGCAATCATCAAAACATTCAAAACATTTGGAACTGTGACAAACAAGCCTGGAAGAGGACGCAAGTGTATCTTGCCACCATGCACAGTGAGAAGGATGGTAAGAGAAGTAAAAAGTTCTCCAGAGCTCACTGTAAGAGAATTGAATCAAATGGTAGCATCTTGTGATAACGAGGTCTTCCAAACAACAATCAGATGCTATCTACATGCCAACAAGCTGTTTGGGAGGCATGCACAGAGAAAGGCTTTTCAGAGTTATTCTCATAAGCGTAAATGGGTGGAGTTTGCCAAGTGGTACTGGGATATTAACTGGGACTCTGTGCTTTGGTCAGATGAGACCAAGATAGAGCTTTTTGGCAACAAACACTGTAAGCATAACATCAAGGATGAATACGCAGAAAAACACCTCATGCCCACTGTTAAGTATGGGGGAGGATTGGTGATGCTGTGGGCCTGTTTCTCCTCCAAAGGACCTGGGAACCTTGTCAGGATACATGTGATCATGAACTCTTTGAAGATTCAGGACATTTTGAATCAAAATCTGGTGGCCTCGGCCCGAAAGCTGAAGATGGGTCATCACTGGGTCTTTCAGCTAGATAATGACCTTAAACATTAAGATTAAGATCAACCAATTTAGCCAATGTGATTTTTCACACAACGGAATTTGACCTCCGCATTTAACCCATTTGTGCAGTGAAACAGACACACACACACACACACACTAATGAACACACTAGGCTGTGAGAATTTGTGCCCGAAGCGGTGGGCAGCCCTTATCCACCGGCGCCCGGGGAGCAATTAGGGGGTTAGGTGCCTTGCTCAAGGGCATTTCAGTCATGTCCTATCTGGGGATCGAACCAGCGACCTTCTGGTCACAAGACCAGATCCTTACCACTAGGCCAAAATGAATTAATTAATGTTACACTTAAATAGCATCTTTCTAAAATTTAAGAACACTTTACAATCAACACACTCCTTTAACACATTTACAACACAACCACACACACTGGCAGCCAATCACACACAACATCTCAACCAGAAGTGATCGTTCACCTGGAGGACTGCATCAAGCACAAGGGGTATCACCCAGGACAGAGTGCCAACCATATCTGGGCATAAACACATACATTCATTCACACACACCAGGGTCATTTAGAGCCAGGTTCACCTGATCTACATGTTTTTGGACTGTGGGAGGAAACCCACACAGACATGGGGAGAACATGGAAACTCCACCCAGATGGGGACTTGAACCTAAGGCCTCAGCGCTGAGAGGTGAATGTGTTAACCACCAAACCACCGTACATAAAATGCTAAGTATATTCTTTTCTGTGACTGAAAACAACCCATTCTGCAAAGTAAAAGATATTTTTGCTTTATTGTTCCAGTCACTAAAATTGAGCACTCTTAAAATTATTTTCCTAATTGTATTCAAAATGTCAGTAATTAGTTTTTTGTAATTTATGTAAAGGATGGAATGGACTAGAGCTGCCTCTGCCAAGTCTATTAACTTAGCAGAAGGTCATTGTCCCATTTTTACCACATTTAGGCATTTCCTATATATTTATATATACTTTATTAGTGCATCTCCAAATATTTGAATTTGATTTTTATTCTAAAAGGTAAACTTTTATATTTTATACTCATTACATTAACTTTGTGTTTTAATGTTGATACTATTTAAATTGTAATTTACTCAAACTCAAAATAAAATATCCTAGTAATCTGAGATTCTGGATTTCTGCTATAAGTCATACTGATCAACATTAAAACAAACAAACAAAAAAACTTAAAATATGTCATTATGGTGCCCCTAAAGTGATATCCCATGCATGGCTCCAGACTAACTTTTTTCATAACCAAACCCAGAACTGTACCAAAAGTTTGAGTTACCTGCTTTTTATCATTAGATTACCAACTGTGTCTGTAAACCAACATAGCCTATACAATAAAATGAGTAAAAACACTATTAAGACTGACATTTCATTTATGCACACAATATACATTTCTAGAGACACGTATAACATGAATAACGCCAGATGTTCCTACTCCACCACTGACTGACTCTGCTGGGGGCCATAAATGAAGGCAACAGATTTGAGGATGATGATTGGCTACATTTATGTTGAATCTTGTCAGCAGGTCAGTGATTGGCTGCTGCTCTGATTGGCTGATATTTCTGTGACCTCAGAAGAGAGAGAGAATGGAAGCTCATTACCCCCCAAAATATTTGATATATTGCATGTTATTATGCATGTTTAGCACATACAGACTTAAAAACGTAAATACTGATTATTAAATAAATTTTAAAAAATTCCATCATATAGGGCAATGCCCTAGCACCCTCTACTGACCAGCCACCACTGATGAACACTACTTAGTAAGGTGTTGGAACAACTTAGTGAGCAGGACTTACTAAGGCATGGGAGCAAGATAATTAAGTCAATCGCAGTCACTCCTTAACTATCTCATTCCCTCACATTACTTAGTTGTGGTAACATATTTTTATTTACATTAGAGGCTGCAGAAAAATTTAACTATGATTATCTTCTTTATTTAAATTATGAACAATGAACTTTTTCACAATAGTTTAATGTTTTTGATGTAACACTGAACAAAGTAGACATTAGAAACTACCTAAAAATGACAAATCATCAGTTTTAAAATAAGTTTAATTTGGTTCTGTCTGTTGTTGTAAGTTGCTCTATCATAGGTGTGAAACCTTTCAGAGCATTGAAATTGAACTGAGATTAAACTTGTTTTTACCTAATATACTTAACAGGAGCCCCGTTAAACAGAATTAATACACAACTGCCAGCAAATCAGCTGCATCTTTGGGGTTTAATCTGTGTTAAGTATGTGTCTGGTTATGTAGAGCAACTGTAGAGTGAGCTCTGTTTGCAGTCCACTCCCAGATGGGTAAATCATGGCCTACACACACACACACACACACACATACACACACACACACTTTTGTTTTTGTGAATTGTGGGGGCATTACATAGACTAACTCAACCCTTAAATCCTTACCTGTAACCTCAAAACATGTCTTCACCTTCACAGGCATGATGCATGTGGCAGGGACCAGCTTTGTAGAAATGTCCCCAAAATGTTAGTGTTTAAACAGGTTCTGGTCCCCATAAGATAGCATAAACCAGGTACACACACACAAACACACACACACACACACACACACACACACACACATGTGCACACACACATACACACACACACACTTTGGTAGTACTATACTAGTGAGGACATTCCATTCATTTGTGTAATACTGAGTAAAATAAACCTAAACCTTAGCAAAGAAAGGCCATTGCTTCTGCACTTTTTAAAAAAAGTTTGTAATGAAAACATACAGTTCTTGTGAGGACCAGCAAAATGTCCCCACTTTTACAAATCTGACATGCATTCCTATCATTATGGGGACTTTCATTCCTCACCAAGGACAAATACAAGAACACACACACACACACACAATACACCAATCAGACAGTAATCATAACATTCTCACTAATATGTTGTGCTTTTGATTGCACAATTAACACGTCTTCACCTTGTGGATGAGAAAATGATGTAATGAAGGCTGCTGTGCAGATGCAGGGTGCCTTTTCACCAATGAGCTAAAACATTATACACATGCACTTATACATAACATAACCACACAGGTAAGGTCTGAGATATATTACACAGTACACAGTTGGTTCTTACAGTCATCATGTTAGATGTTAGAGAAATGGACAAGCATGAGCTGAGTACCTATCTTTGTGTGGTCATAATGTTTTGGCCAATCTGTGTGCATGGACCATGAGTCAGACATCCTTTGTGAGTGTCCCACTCAAAAATCAATGTATATGTAAAGCTCATTACTTTAGAAAGAGGAATGTCAGGCTATTATGTTGATCCACACCAGAGAGGCACAGATGTCCCCCCCACCCCTTTACTCACCCCCTGAGGCACCTGCCATTGATTCTACTGTTGCCATCAAAAGCATAATTACATAAGAGACTTATTACAGTACAGCAATAAGAAACCAGACACAAAGCCCAGTAGCTGCTGCACTCTGTACTCCCCCTCTCAACACTTTCCTCTTTCCATCACTGTGGTACAGGTTAAGATTCATAACATTTGTCTACGGCACATCGTAGCCTTTTATGTAATCATTATGAAACTCTGACATAGCATCTTTTCTTAAGGCTTACCCCCTGATGCTGATTGGTGCACTATTTTCACTCCAGTAGTGACACTGAGGTGTTTAAAAACATCAGCAGCTCGGACACACACTAACACACCACCACCACGTCAGTGTCACTGCAGTGCTGAAAATGATCCAGGTAAACAAAGTGCACTTGTATGGTCAGTGGAGCTCAAATGGCTTGTGAGTGTATATACATACAGTATATATGCTCATAAATATCTGGTGTGTAGTATAAAAACATGTGTGTTATGCCCTAATTACCCATACATGCCTTGATTTGAGTGGCTCTCAATGGAACTGAACATAAATTATTCAGACTGTAGTGGTCTCAGTGCCCTCATAACCTACATATCAGTCATGTATGTAATTTTAATGTCACTGGCTTAACTGCTTTATACACCAAATGTGTGATGTTACCGATGACCTCAAACTTCTCACACTAACACGAGGAGCTGTTAATGCACTGAGCAGTTTCTAAAACAGACCCTTTCTCGTTTACAGTCATTCCCCACAGCCTCATCTCACAGAACAGGTTCTTTTGAATTGCTTTTGTTCTGGAAGAGGGACTGTGTGTGTTAGTGTGTTAGTGAACTTGTGTACGATTGTAAGTGTCTGTTATGTGACCGTGTGTTAGTGAGTATGTGTTGTGGGTATGTGAGTATATGTATGTATGTATGTGAGTGTGTGTGTATTTTATGTGTTAGAGTGTATATGTGTGTGTTACTGTGTACATGTTTGTGTTAGTGTGTATGTGTGTGTTAGTGTGGAGATGTGTATGTGTGTGCTGTGTATGTGTGTGCATGTGTGTGTGTTAGTGTATGTGCGTGTGTTAGTGAAGAGATGTGTATGTGTGTTTGTGTGTGCTAGTCTGTATATGTTTGTGTGTGTATATATATATATATGTGTGTGTGTGTGCGTGTGTGTGTGTCTGTGTTAGAGTGTGTAAGTGTGTATGTTAGTGTGAATGTGTATGTGTGTATATGTACGTGTGTATGTGTGTGTGTTAGTGTGTGTGTGTGTGTGTATATGTTTGTGTGTGTTAGTCTGTATATGTTTGTGTGTGTCTGTGTGTGTTTGTCTCTCTGTGTGTATGTGTTAGTATGTATATGGTTGTGTTAGTGTGTGTGTGTTTGTGTGTGTGTTGTGTGTTAGTGTGTATATGTTTGTGTGTTAGTGTGTGTGTGTGAGTTTGTGTTGTGTGTATGTTAGTGTTTATGTGTGTGTGTGTGTTGTGTGTTAGTGTGTATATGTTTGTGTGTGTTGGTGTGTATGTTTGTGTTAGTGTATATATGTTTGTGTGTTAGTGTTAGTGTGTTTGTGTGTGTGTGTTGTGTATGTGTTAGTGTGTATATGTTTGTGTTAGTGTATATATGTTTGTGTGTTAGTGTTAGTGTGTGTGTGAGTTTGTGTTGTGTGTATGTTAGTGTTTATATATGTGTGTGTGTGTTGTGTGTTAGTGTATATATGTTTGTGTGTTAGTGTTAGTGTTAGTTTGTGTGTGTTGTGTATGTGTTAGTGTATATATGTTTGTGTGTTAGAGTTTGTTTGTGTGTGTTGTGTATGTGTTAGTGTGTATGTGTTTGTGTTAGTGTATATATGTTTGTGTGCGTGTGTGTGTGTGTGTTTGTGTTAGTGTATATATGTTTTTGTGTTAGTGTTAGTGTGTGTGTGTGAGTTGTGTGTTAGTGTGTATGTGTTGTGTGTTAGTGTGTATATGTTTGTGTTAGTGTATAAATGTGTGTGTGTTAGTGTGTATGTGTTGTCTGTTAGTGTGTATATGTTTGTGTTAGTGTGTTTGTGTGTGTTGTGTATGTGTTAGTGTGTATATGTTTGTGTTAGTGTATATATGTTTGTGTGTTAGTGTTAGTGTGTTTGTGTGTGTGTGTGTTTTGTATGTGTTAGTGTGTATATGTTTGTGTGTTAGTGTTAGTGTGTGTGTGAGTTTGTGTTGTGTGTAGGTTAGTGTTTTTATGTGTGTGTGTTGTGTGTTAGTGTGTATATGTTTGTGTTAGTATATATATGTTTGTGTGTTAGTGTGTATGTGTTAGTGTGTATGTGTTAGTGTGTATATGTTAGTTAGTTTGTGTTGTGTGTATGTTAGTGTTTATATGTGTGTGTGTGTTGTGTGTTAGTGTGTATATGTTTGTGTTAGTGTATATATGTTTGTGTGTTAGTGTGTATGTGTTGTGTATTAGTGTGTACATGTTTGTGTGTGTGTTGTGTATGTGTTAGTGTGTATATGTTAGTTAGTTAGTTTGTGTTGTGTGTATGTTAGTGTTTATATATGTGTGTGTGTGTTGTGTATATGTTTGTCTGTTAGTGTTAGTGTGTTTGTGTGTGTGTGTTGTGTATGTGTTAGTGTGTATATGTTTGTGTTAGTGTATATATGTTTGTGTGTTAGTGTGTATATGTTTGTGTGTGTTGTGTATGTGTTAGTGTGTATGTTTGTGTTAGTATATATATATATATATATATGTTTTTGTTAGTGTTAGTGTGTGTGTGTGAGTTTGTGTTGTGTGTATGTTAGTGTTTATATATGTGTGTGTGTGTATGTGTTGTGTGTTAGTGTGCATATGTTTGTGTTAGTGTATATATGTTTGTGTGTTAGTGTGTATGTGTTGTGTGTGTGTGTGTTGTGTATGTGTTAGTGTGTATATGTTTGTGTTAGTATATATATGTTTGTGTGTTAGTGTTAGTGTGTGTGTGTGTGAGTTTGTGTTGTGTGTATGTTAGTGTTTATGTGTGTATGTGTGTGTGTATATATATGTTTGTGTTTGTGTATATATGTTTGTGTGTTAGTATTAGTGTGTGTGTGTTAGTGTGTATATGTTTGTGTTAGTATATATATGTTTGTGTGTTAGTGTTAGTGTGTGTGTGTGTGTGAGTTTGTGTTGTGTGTATGTTAGTGTTTATGCGTGTATGTGTGTGTGTATATATATGTTTGTGTTTGTGTATATATGTTTGTGTGTTAGTATTAGTGTGTGTGTGTGTGTGTGTGTGTATATGTTTGTGTATATATGTTTGTGTGTTAGTGTGTGTGTGTGTGTGTGTGTGTGTGTGTGTATAGGTTGTGTGTTAGTGTGTATATGTTTGTGTGTTAGTGTGTATATGTTTGTGTGTGTGTGTTGTGTATGTGTTAGTATGTATGTTTGTGTGTGAGTTTGTGTTGTGTGTATGTTAGTGTTTGTGTGTGTGTGTGTGTATATATATATATATATGTTTGTGTTTGTGTATATATGTTTGTGTGTTAGTATTAGTGTGTGTGTGTGTGTGTGTGTGTTGTGTAAGTAGTGTGAGAAATTAAATTGTAAGAACTATAATTAATGACACTAATTTTAAAGAATCGATTCACTGGCCAATGCTAGAAGAATCGGCTCTCTGAATGGAATCGAATTTCTCGTCACTGTTCCCCCCGCCCCTCTCCCTTAAGCCCCTCCCACCAGACTCCTGCAACACGACCACATCTCTGTGGTGCTTTGGCGGCGTCGGAGCGGAGAAAGCATGGTGAAGCACGCCGCTGCGTGTCCCGTGTCCCTCGGCAGAGAGAGCCCCGCG
>BRDA01018727.1:0-13750 GCA_036984385.1 Crenuchus spilurus | reverse complement strand
GACATACAATTATTCGACCAAACTGTAGTAATCCAAATTATTGTACTCAAATTAACTACTAAGACAATAAAAACATATATTTTGTTTCTGTTATTGTACACTTATACATACTTCTACGTACATACGATGTAATAATGATTATAAATTATTTTACTACTTTTACAGATTTTACTTACTACATTCAGTGTACCTACACAACACAAATTACACTCACAGTAGCCGATGTCTGTGAAACCTAATGATGTCAAACCAGCTTATTAACATACAGACATTCATTCCTGACTGACTACAAGACTTAATTTGGGAAATAATTTTGTTACTCATAATCATTTATATAAAGAACCATTTATTTCTGTTTTGTTTTTGGCCAAATGTTTTCATTTGGGTTATATAGTCACTGCTGAATACTTGTGCAGTAAACCAATTTTAAACTTTTAATTAATCCCACCAGATGTAATTGACTATAATTACGCTTTAATTGCATCAAAAAGATTCCGCTTGTCTGTGCATCTGCATCCATGGCCTGTCCTTGTCCACTGAGGTGAGCTGTCGCAGAGAAAATGCTGCAAAGGTCAATAGCAAAAACATTTGTAGGGCTCCCCCTAGTGTACTGGAGAGTAAGTAAATGCTATTACATTGAGGAGTTGGGGGCGGGGCCACTGTGCCTACTGATTCTCTCTTGAATGTGATTGGTGTGCTTTTACTGTTTTATGCATTAGCTGTGCAGTCACTTTGTACCTTTGATATGCAGGCCCACACACTCAAAGTGATGGTTCTTTAAGGGTTCTTTAGTAAAGAAAATAGTTCTATATAGAACCATGAACACTCAAATAACCCAAAGAGTTCTTCTGGTTGATGAGGAGTTTGCTGTAGATGGTTCTAAGTAGAAGCCTTTTTGAAAATGGTTCTATATAGCACCAAAAATTGGTTTTTCTATCATTAGGAGGTCAGGCTTGTAATGACAGAGGAACCCCTTTTTGTGCTATATAGAACCATTTTCTTTACTAAAGAACCCATGAAGAACCAAAGTGAATGGAAGTGTTCCAGCAAAGCTGAAAGTGCTGTGGTCCTGTTTATCATAACCCAAAATGGTCTACTCACAGCTGGACAGTCGTTTAAACCTGCTTATCCAGTGACCACCAGTTCTGATTGGAATTTTCAATTAGAGTAACGATGGGTACAGAGGGTGGCATGGTGGCTTGGTGGTTAACATTCTCGCCTCTCAGTGCTGAGGTCTTGGGTTTGAGTTCCCATCTGGGTGGAGTTTCCATGTTGTCCTCGTGTCCGCGTTGGTTTCCTCTGGGGTGTCCAGTTTCCTCCTACAGTCCAAAAAAAACATGGAGGTCAGGTGGATTGGATACTCTAAATTGTCCATGTCTGTGTGTACGTGTGAGTGTGTCTGTGCCCCAAGCGATGGATTGGCACGGTAATGCCCTACCCTGTACCCAGTGAGGGGGTAGGGGACTAACCGCAACCCTGATAAGGATTAAGCAGGTAGGTTAATTGATGGATGAATGGATGGGTACAGACTTCCATTCCTCCATTAAGGAGCTTAAAGGGACAATTCACTCAAAAATCATATTTATTTTCATATTTTAAGTCCAAATTGTGCTTCTTTTATATTGCACTGGAGCTAACAAACACTAGAACTCAATAGTCACCTAAGTTGGCTAGTTCTTTACATCAAAATAAATCACCAAAACGTCTCTCAACCCACAACAAACTGTACTGAGATCTTAATGAATATCTTGCAGATTAGTCATTGTGTTTCAAAAAATAAAAGTGCTAAACTAGAATCAGTTTTAGTGAAAATGACAGTCATGAATATGGAGAAATCTGATCTAAAAGTAATGGAAAAACAAGCCCAAAAAACCAAAACAAAACAAAAAATACTGCAGCCAGGTATGAATAAGTGTAGCAGAGGTGGAAAGGTGTGGTGCACACATGGTTCCACTGCACTCAAAGGGAGTGATGGGGAAAAATGATGGTCCCATGCAGGTCCAATCAACACTCTGCTGGGCGGTCCCTTACAGTTGGAGTAGGAACATTTTTAACTTAATTTTAAATTCAGTGAAATCACTATACTTTTAGTGTTTATGAGGTTGTGGCATTACAAAGAACTCTCACCAAGAATTTTGGATAGTACCACCCCCTGTACTCCACTCAAGATGTCCTTCACATTGTGTTAAATTGGTGTCACGACTGGACTAGAAATAGAAATGCTACAAATTAGGCTTGAATAACATTTCATCCATCCTACACTCTCTCATTAGATTGGGTTAGAAACAGCTACTCTTCCCTCTTTTCCAGTTTGACCAGGTTGAGTGCTAATAATGGACAATAGGATAATAATGGATATGGATACCCCTTCAGGTCCGTACGTCAATAAGATCCGAGTCTTTGCCAAGAGAAGGTCTCTGCCAGCCAGACAGCTCCAATATCACTCTCACTGGCCCAACCCTCAGATGTCCCACATATAGAACTAGACTCTCCTTCTTCTTTCTACCCTTTTCATATCTCTCTCTTTCAGTTTCTTTTCATTTTTTCTTCAGTAGGAACACTAAAAGTCCCCCGTCCTGCCCTCTACCACCCCAGCAAATGAACAATTTCAGGGTTGTGGACTATTAAGGATGCTTGTGTTTCTCGGGCTCCTCTGGTACTGTGGTGCTTGCTGCCTCTGCCTAGGCATGATCGATCAGCTCTTAAAAGACTTGGGTTGCCCTCGATGCTTTACTTTTGTTTTGACGCCAGCTTGGTGTCTGGAAGCTTGCCTTTATGAGCTGCTAAGCCTGGGCAGAGCAGGGCAGTCCGACTTTCCTTGAAAGAGCTCCGGAGTGACTGTAGGAACATAATAGAGATATGAAAGCAATGCAATCAGACTGGTGTTGGCCATTGATCTTGCTGCCTGAGAGAGGGGGGGGGGAGAGTACGACTTGCTTTTTGATGGGTTCAGGTGGATAAATTTGTATAGAGCAGCATGATAAAAGAAGCAAGCTGTCCATCCCAGAAATATATATAACTTGAATTTACATGTTTACATTACATGTTTTTAGATATTTATCAGAGACACGTTTTTAAGATCGAGTCAGAAAGCCAAATGACATGATCTGTCATTCATATGATAATGACATGGTAATTCTGGACATTTTATTGGTGGATTACCGGCTGTGGAATGTGAATCTGAACAAAGACCTCTCACCTGAGGAACCACTGAATGAGTAAAACGGAGTGTCACCTCACATTAGTTAAGCTTTAGAAATAAAACCACATACAGTTTCTAAACACTGTAATGAGCAGTGTACAGCCAACATTGCATAGACTGATGATCCAAAACATTATGGCCATTATACTAGTGAACATTCAAAAATTAGAGTATGGTGGAAAAAGTGCATTTGTGCTCATAATTTAATTCTGTCATTTTAATATTCATGATCATATTTATCATGTTTACAAATTTATGTATCAGAATCTCAGATTTCATTTTGAGTTTTAGTTGATTACTGTTCAGACAGTTTCAACATTAAAACAATGGGGGGGGGGGTGAGGACGAAGGGAACGCATGGTGTCCCTTGAAGACATGTGGTGCCCCCGTAAAATTGTGAGGTCCACGTGTGCGGGGCGTCTGCAGATCACATCACAAGTCTGTTTGTTTGGGTTTCTGTGGTAACAGTGAAGGCATCAGTAATTACAGCCATGATGGTGACGTGGCTTTAGAGTTGCCAGGTTCTTGTTTTTTCCTGCAATATTGTGATATTTATTTTAATGCACTCTTGGGTAAATTTTCATATGTGGTGGGGTGTTGATTTTTTTACTTAAAAATGTACCAAAAAGTCTTATAGTCAGACAATAGAATAATAGTAGTGGAGATGCCTTAAATATACTTTCTAATATTAGAAGATCCCAGTGGAGGGATCTGAAAATATATATTAGAGTAAGACTAAAAGAAGTTTTAAGAGTAATAAACAGCAATTATAACTTCATCAAACATCTGTGATTAGACTCTTTAGATGTTGGGTTAGATTTACATTTGTGAATGACAACTTACTGTCAGAAAGTGAGCTAGAGAGTTTTTAAGGACCTGGCAACCTGGGACTCCACTGTGGTGCTCTTTGTGGTGTGTCTTGGATCTACGTACTTCTGTCACTCTGGGTTTGATGTGTTGTTCTTTGTCGCGACTCGCGTTGTGAGTGACGTGAAAGTCACTTCAAAATCTGATTTGAGCGGCCAGAGCATCCGGACTGAGACTGATCTGTACAAATCTGATTGTAATCGGATTTCAAACCACTTCAAAATGGATCAGATTTGCAAAAAATCGAATTTCATCTCTCTGGACTACCAAAAATCAATCCGGATACAATCTAAGTAGTCAAAAAATCAGATTTGGAGGACATAGCCACCAACCCAGTCATATGGCCATAAAGATCTGGCTCTTGTCAAAGTCAGTCAGGTCCTTACACCTGCACACTCCTCGTTATGAGAAAATCAATGTTTGTGGGTGGTAATAATGTTTTGATTCAACTATGTTTTCAAATCGCAAACATTATTTAAATGCCCATCTCTGGTGGGCTACAGCACGTGCATCTAATTAATCTAACGATGTGTTTTTGTGGGATATTTGTCATCACTGATTCCTGGATTTGTGAACTAACTAAACAGGAGAGGCTTAACTCTTTCATCACTGTTCCTGAAGGTCGGCTGTTGTGTTAATGGGATGGGGTGCAGTATTGGGAGGGGGGTTATTGGGTTAATGAAAAGGATAGAGCAGGTCCGGATATCCTGCAGCTGTGTCGACAACAATGAGAACTTGTAGCTAAGAATGGACTGAGCATCTAAAAGGTGTGTGTGTGAGTGTGTGTGTGTGTGTGTGTGAGAGAGAGAGAGGGATACAAAGAGAAAATGATAAAGGAGCGAAAGGATGGAGAAGCAAACCAGGCAGGGCTGTGATCTTGTATAGTAGTGAGTATACTGAGCTAAATTCATAAATAACTAACATTATAGTGTCATTTTACTTCAAAAACATAATAATTTAGCATTATTTAGTATTATGTGCAACACTACTTATTTGTATTCTTAATTTTCTTATTTTTCTCATTTTTGTCCAGTAACCTGTCCTGCCGTTTGATTTGTTTTCTGGATTTTATCTGTTCAGAATGAATGACGTGCAAAAATTGCGCCTCAAGCAGCAGAATTCTGATAAAAATACATCCCTAACCATCATTAGTCGTATGGTAGGATACCATAGTAATCCTAGAAATCCTAGTTTGAATCCCAAAGAGTGCCATCGACAGCCGGGGCCTCGAGAGAGCAAAATTGGCCGTGCTCTCTCTTCACGTGGGCAAGATGGCACTCTTTCCCTGGCACTATAAACACTGTCGACTAACTCAGGTGTCTGCTGGGTGATCCATCAGAACTGGGGATCTGCGCTTTCCTCTGAGCACGCTAGCTGCCCGGCGGCGGTGTATTGACATCACTGCTGTCGGAGGAGGCCTGTGGTCATCTGCCCCCTTCCAAGAGAGTCAGGGACATTACAGGCAGGGACGTGTGGTCAGAAAAAGAAAAGAAAAAAAATAACATTAAATGAATATTAATTTGTCCACGGATCTTTATGACTAATTACGAACATTTTTATAGTCAAAATCGCTGAAATTGCATATTTCCTGTTCAAATACAAGAGTGAAATGCGAGGTGCAGCAGCAACGAGCCTCACCTCACCTCTGAATGCGCAATCCATCACAAACTGGGTTGATACATGCAGTTGGCGCGTGCCTGTTGCCGTATCGCTGCATGTCGCCAATATAATGTTTGCATATACGTTTATATACCCTGATTTATACCCTGGCTAATGTCTTTAACCATTTACGTTTAATGTTTGTTAGTGACATATTTAGTTTTGCTGATGGGACATAAAACCGCAGTGAAAAGGCACAGCGTGAGGCAGGGCAGTACTCCTCCGCACTGAAGGGGGGCGTACGTGAGCCAACGGGTGCTTGTTGCTGCTGTCCTTTTACGCAGAGGCGAGCGCAGAGTTGCCAGGTTCACGTTTTTCACGCCAAATTGGGTTTGTTTGAAAATCCAGTTGCGGGTAAAAATTCAAGGGTGGAGGGATGCGTTTTTTTGGGCTACTTTTATATATTACGCGGCCGCCAAAAAAACGACAAAAAAGTGGGTTTTGCCTAGGATATTACTTCAATACGCGGGTATTGATAGTGATAGAAAGAGTTTATAAAAGGGGCGGGGTTAATTGGCCACTAAATTACATTGGGGAGAAAATTGGGGGTAAACATTTAAAAAAAAAAAAACAGCTAACATTAACGTTCAGGTTCAAGAGGTTTTTATTGTCTTTTCAGCTACAGTACAGTACATACTGAAATGAAACAACGTTCCTCCAGGACCAACACAGACCACAAGTGTAACAAAAAACATACAATAACTACAAACTCTAAACTCAGACTGTGTGTGTTAAGGAGTCTGACAGACTGAGGGATGAAACTGTTGGACAGTCTAGCAGTGAGGGTCTGAATGCTGTGGTATCTTCTACCAGAAGGCAGCAGGGGAAGAGATGTGATGGATGCGATGAGTCCCCCACAATGCTGAGAGCTTTTTGGATGCAGTGCTTGTTGTAAATGTCTGAGAGTGATGGGAGAGAGACCCAAATCATCTTCTCAGATGTTCCTCACTATATGCTTGCGTTCAGATGCCGAGCTATTCCCAAACCAGACAGTGATGCAGCTGCTCAGATTAGATTAGATTAAACTTTTTTGCCAATTTGATTTGCACACAATGGAACTTGACCTCCGCATTGAACCCATCAGTGCAGTGAAACATACACACTAGGCTGTGAGAACATGTTCCCAAAGCCTTGGGCAGTCCTATCCCTGATGCCCGGAGAGCAGTTGGGGATTTGGTGCCTTGCTCAAGGGCATTTCAGTCATGACCTGTCCAGGGACCTAATTAGCAGACCACAGCTCTCTCTATGGATGCTCTCTGTGGTTTCTCTGTAGAAGGTGGTAGGGATGGAGGGATGGGAGGTGGCAGATGAGCTTTCCTCAGTCTTCCTAAAAAGTAGAGATGAAAGTAGAGGTTTTTAGTTTTTTTTTTTTTTAATTTTGCCAATTTTCTCACTTTCCCAATGTGGTAGTCGCCAATTAACCCATCCCATTAGTGTCTCTCCTCATCACTTTGCATTGTCCCTGACTCTGGGAGGGTGAAGACAAGCACACTCCTCCTCTGTTGCATATGATACAGCCACCGCCTCTTCAAATTACCGCTTGATACACCGTCACTGGGGAGCCAACGCGCTCGGAGGAAAGTGCAGGGTCTCTAGTTTCGAATGGACCAATCAGTAGATGCCCCAGCCAATGTCAGAGTGATAGGGAGTGATAGCGCCATCTACCTACTGCCAAATTTTGCTCTCTGTGGGCCCCGGTTGTTGATTGCAAACAGCATGACTGGGAATCAGCCTCTGGTTATAGTGTCCGTGTCTTAGCCTCCTGAGCCACTTAGGGCCCCACCATTGGGCTTTTCTAGTTATGAAGCTGGTTCTTCGAACCACACAGAGTGGAGCATCGTGATATCAGCAACTGAAAGCAGCAGAGCAGGAATGTAGGTTAATTTTTTATATATGCACATGGAGGGCTGTGATTGGTCGGATTTGTGAATAAATTAATGACATAGCATTGATAGAAGTTAGCTAGCACTTTCATATCTGCCTACCACCTACAACTTAACCTCTCAAAGACTGAACTACTAGTCGGTTCAACACAACCTCACCTTAACGATCGACTCTCTCTCACTCTCTCCGTCAAAGGTTGTTAGGAACCTCGGGGTTATGTTTGATGACCAGCTTTCATTCACACATCATGTGTCCTCTGTTGCATGGTCCTGCTGCTTTGCACTCTATAATATCAGACAAATCAGACCGTTCCTAACGCAACATGCCACTCAACTCTTGGTACAAGCTGTGGTTATCTCACGCCTCGATTACTGCAACGCTGTGCTAACAGGCCTCCCAGCCTGCACTATTAAACCACTACAGATGGTCCAGAATGCAGCAGCACGTCTGGTTTTTAACCATCCAAAACGGGCACATGTCACCCCACTGCTCATTGAGCTACACTGGCTTCCGATTGCTGCCCGGATCAAACACAAAGCCTGCACGATCGCCTATAAGGTGATGACAGAGCAGGCTCCCCCTTATCTACACTCGCTCTTAAAAGCTTATGTCCCTGCCCGGTCGCTGCGCTCCTCCACTGAACGTCGCCTTGCTTTGCCTAACATTCACACAAAGCAATCCAGACTGTTCTCCTCAGTAGTTCCCAGATGGTGGAACAAGCTGCCTACCACCACTAGAGCAGAGGTGTCCCTCACTGGGTTCAAGAAACTCCTAAAATCCGAGCTCTTCAAAGAGCACCAGCTCTAGTGATCCCAACTACTCCCCATGAGTACTGATATGCACTCAGCATTCCATATCCAAATGTTAATTATTTAACTTTAGTATTTTTCGCATTTGTACTTTCCCACTATTGTAAGTCGCTTTGGATAAAAGCGTCCGCTAAATGTAATGTAATGTAATGTCATGTAATCTATGTAATCAACTAGAATATTAGCAATATATCAGAATAATTTTATCTGCAGATAATTGACTTGGGTGGTTGTGCTCGGCATACGCAAGTAGTTACACAGTGTACACACACAGTCTGCACCCCAGGCTTGGACTGGGTGTGGATTATGAAAACCCAATTAAAGAGAGACAAGATCAGTAGGTGACAGTGATGATGTAGAAAAAGGAGAGGAGCAGTCTGTTGTTTCACAATCTAGAGACGCGGTTATTAAACAGATGTGGTTACTCTGACATTTTATCAGTTCTGTCTCAAACTTTCATTCCTCCTCAGTGCATCTCCCATCGCCTCAAGTGCTCGAGTTATTTTCGCAGAACATCGTGGAGCATCAGAGGCAGTAAAGCACAGATGCTGTCCCTGTGTGTGAGGGAGTTGTGGGGCTGGTGTTTTGATCAGAGAAGCTCTCTGGCTGAGCTATTGTTTGACAGCCTCTCCTCGGCTCGCTGTGCCGAGGCAAAGCCTCGGCTGGGGAAACTTTTGCAGACATGGAAGTGCTGCTTATGACACACTTGTTGTCAGTCAAGTCCCTCAGCTCTCGTGTTATGAACTCGGAGTTCCAAGAAGTAGCTTTGTGAGCTGCTTATACAAGACGCTTAATTCCAGTTCATGAAAGTATGCTAAGACACTGCCTCGCTCGATGATATGAAAATCACTTCATCAGAGTGGATCAGTGTAGGACTGATGATTAGAGCTGTGCACTGGCAGAGACCTGGACAATGCACAGGGGTTACGATTCAAACTATATATATTATTCTTTCTTTTTAGATTTTTTTTCAATTTTCTCCTCTTCCCAATGTGGTAGTAGCCAATTAACTCATCCCATCCACTAGGGGGCGCTCCCCATCACTTTGCACTGTCCCTGACTCTAGGAGGGTGAAGACTTGGACACACCTCCTCCACTGTCTGTGATACAGCCACCGCCTCTTTTACAACTACCGCTGATACACCATCACTGGGGAGCCAACGCGATTGGAGGAAAGCGCAGGATTCCCAGCTCCGAATGGACCAATCAGTAGACGTCTGAGTCTGTAACATTGTAAAAATGTAAAAGTGATGGGTAGAGAGAGCGCCATCTACCTGCACTGCCAGTTTTTACAAACTACAAGCACAACCTTTACTAAACTACACTTGTAATGATGAAGCTAGAATACAGCCGCTTAGCTTTGTGTTTGCACTCCCTGCTGCAGTGTTAGGGAGCGTCTCACAATTAGCAGAAGAAATGTGAAGTGTTTCAGTGTCTGTAGCCAATGACACTCACATTAAACACACAAAACATCCATGTGACTTACATCATTCATTTTAGACATTTTCATCATTTTATTAAATATTAGTAATAATGTAACACACATGCATCTTCATACATATTCATATTTTATTTATTATTATGTAAATGAGAAACAGAATTTAGCCAAATGTTTCATTTTGGTGCATCACTAGTAAATATCGATATAAATGGATTTGTAACACAATATTGCTTTTTCTGTGTTTTCTTCCGAATAACTAACGACAGTGTATGCAATCACATTCGATTTACTGCAACATATACATGAGACAATGAAAAATAACTGCGGTCATCTTAAATAATTGCAGTCATCTCCAACAGGGTGATAATGTAATCACTGGGAAAGCCCACTTACATTATGATCATGTGACTGTGATTAGCTAAAGGTCAATAGCAATTTAATTGGATTTTGTCCACTGTTTAAAAAACAACACACGAGTCCTGTGAGTGAGTTCACAGGTATTGATTTTTTAAAATGAAACGTGATGCATTTTTGCCAGAGGATGGAGCAGCCAACCTCATTTGGAACAGTGATGTCCTTTGTTGGCATCAATCACCTGCACCACAGCTTTATGGTCAGACTGGTTTATATCAGGGAAGGATTCTCCGTTTGTTTATGCTGATTTGCCAAAATGACTGAATTATATGATGTCAGACTTAACAGTGCAGGATTTCTTCCTTTTGGCCACTTCAGAAGGATCACGCAGAGCAAATAGAAATAAACATGACTGCTCAGCCAAGCCGCTACCAAAAATGTGCATGTCACCAGCATGTCTTCCTGGAAAGCACAGTATTGCCTTAATTCTGTCCCCGCAGTTCTGTTGTAATCAGAGTCACTTTGTTTGATTAGGACATTTGTCTTGTCCAAAGGATGCTTTTGGGTAGCTGAATTCCCAGGGGAGTAGTTCTAGGGCTGGCATCTGTGGACCACAGTCCTTTGGGACTCCTGTTCTTTCTATACACTTCTCCCCTTCAGCTGAGTCCATCACATCTAAACCCTAATTGACTCGGCTATTAACAAACCTATATAGGCACATATTCAGAGTTATGTGAATGAGTGAAGGTTGCATTGCTGATTGAGAGCAAATGCATAAGGGCGGATGGTTGAAATCTCACATTTGGGCTTTGTGACTGGGAAATTCATACTTTTGTCATTAATGAATGAACAGAAGATGCTCCTGCTGTTGGCCAGATAGTAGCTGATATTTCCATATGACTTTAATAATGATGCATGTTTACAACAAACAGAACTGATGATGCTTTTGTTAATACAGTGGAACCTCAGTTATCATTTGCCCTGGTTATCATACAATTCTCTTATCGTCGACTTTTTTCAGGGAAATTTTGACCCAGTTATAATTCATCCACCCGGTTAACATTGGCATGCTTACATGACTAGCCACTACAAAATAAATAAAAGAAAATAAAGCATCCACCCATCACTCACCCGCAAATCGTTGTTCGCTCTGGCTTTGTTTCTCATTGAGAATGCTCAAAATAAGCTAGAACATGTCACAGTAATGCAACGGCGCTCAGCGCTACAGCTTGAAAACAAATAGCGACCAAAAATGAGTATACAAAACATGCCGCCAGAAACATACCTCTCTGGATACATTTCCATACACCAAGAAATCTTCATTAGTCTTTTGTATTTATTTCTCATTGTTTTCTGTATGTAAAGTTGCAGACCATAAAATGTTTTGGAATGGGTTAATTTGATTTACATTATTTCTTATCAGACATATTGCTTCAGCTATCATTCATTTCTGTTATCATCAGGCACTTAATGGATTAATGACAAAAACCGAGGTTCCACTGTGTATCTGAATACAAACTGGATTCATTACAACATTGTCGTCTAACAGCTTTCAGTACTTACTTAACAGTATGTATATTTGTATGTATAAGCAAACATTCACAAATAACTAATTAGTCAGTTAACCTTTGCTCGGTGGTCAAACACAGGTTACAGGAAAAGTGTAGAAAGACTGAATGGGTACAAATGTGCAAGAACAATAAAAATGTTCATTAATGAATTAATAGTGTTTGATGGTATAGTCATTGAAAACATTTTATAAATAACCATCAAGTTAATTGACTTTTTTCTTAAAGGGCAGGACTTTCTTTGCAAACAGAGAATCTTACATGTTATGAGCTTTCCCATTCATATTATGATTTAGTTTGATTTTACCAGTGCAGTGTAAAATGACGTCCCACAGCATTGTAGTCTAAAAATGCCCTGAGTGAACTAGTCATGAAAATATTAAAAATAAATATTTTTATTTTGATGATAAAGCTAGTTTACCATAACAATGGCAGAATCACCCTGTAATGCTCAGGTGTAGCGGTGTGGTGACAGCTACAGCTATACTGCTACATACAATGACTGACAACCACTGGGTAACACAGGGAAGGTTTTATAGAGGCATTGATTGGACACAAACAAGGAAGCAGAGGTGTGGAATAAGACCCGACATAACAGGGAACTGGAGACATGATGTAGGTTGAACACTGGCACAAAAGACAGGGAGATAGATGAGGCCCAGGTGGGGTGTGGTCATGACACACCCACATACAGTCATCAGTAGTTCTGTATTTAAACTGTGCATTACTAAAATTCCTTAAACTCCAAAATTATTTCAAATACATGTTTTCTTTAACTAATAATGGGTAACATCACATTATGGGAGATGAACATCCTAAACTGCAGAAGAAAAGCCTCAGTATTGAGTGAGATCATTAGTTTTAGCACTGGACTCTGTAATAGTATAATGGTCTTATTGGTGCATCCCTCGTTCAGCTGATCACAACCATTGATGAAACAGTACAAAGCTCTTCTAAAGTCTGATTTACTTCTAAATGATCTTGTTTAAGTGTAATATCAGTCAGCAGTTTAATTTATTTAAGTTTAATTTATGGACATTATGAGAACGTTGTCTTCTGCAGTCACCATGTGTGTGAAAGTGCTCAGTATTAGTGCAGGTCTGATGTAGACACCGGCTGGCTGGTCCAGCAGGAACAGACTAGCTTAGCTGTTTAATAAAGAATGGCATTCCCCTCAGGTGATGCAGCACACATTTTACGTCCCTGTATGTGCATCTGTGTTATTATTTTATAAGCCATTTGTGTCTGATGTGATTTTGATGGAAGAGAAAACAGATGCACAGTCACTGAGCTTTGTACTCAGTCAGACATGTGATACAGAGTATTGATGGGGACTTAAAAACATTCATAAGTGAAAGATGTGTGTGTGTATTTTTGTGCTCCCTGTTGCTGCGAGATGTAGAGCCAACAAACAAGGGGGGGTGGAATTAAAAGAGGGATGGGGGAGAGTGACAGACACAGAGAGGGATAGAGAGAGAAGGAGGGAGAGTGAGGGAAGGAGACATACAGAGAGAGGGAGAGGGACAGAAGAGAAAGGGGCAGAGAGTGGTAATGAGAGAGGGAGGTGGAAGGGAGAAAGACAAGGAGAGAGGGAAAGAGGGGGTAGAGACAGTGGTAGAGATAGAGTGGGTAGAGAATGAGGGAGAGAGGTAGAGGGGGAAAAAGACGGGCAGAGAGGAAGAGATGGATGGAGGATAGAGGGGATGAGAGAGTGAGACAGAGAGAGTGGTAATGAGGGATGTAGAAAAAGAGGTACAGGAGAGAAAGACGGGCATAGAGAAAGGGAGAGATGGATGAAGGATAGAGTGGGGAGAGAATTAGGGGAAGAAAGACAGGCAGGGAGATTGGGTGATTGAGAGAAGGAAGCGAGTGAGAGAGTGATGGAGTGAGAGAGTGATGGAGTGAGAGAGTGATGGAGTGAGAGAGTGATGGAGTGAGAAAGAGAGAGAGTGATGGAGTGAGAAAG
>BRDA01018718.1:18679-37781 GCA_036984385.1 Crenuchus spilurus | reverse complement strand
TGAACTCTCATACTTGTGTTTCTCAGATGAAGAACACATAACAATGGGACAAGTTTTTCTACGTAACAGTTTCTAATACTGATAGCAAGAATTCTTTCTAGTCATAAGTTTTTCTATGTTATGTTCAGAAACACACCCACTCATGCAGACACAAAGCCTTCTGCCTTTACAGACTAAATGTGAAATGCTTTAAAATAACCAGTCTCACGTTAATTGAATTTTCAATTAAGTTTATGAAGGAGGAGGAATGTGCCCGAAGTCTCTCTTCCTTCCAATCCAATCCCAGATTGGAAAATTATTTTTTATTTATAAAATTATAATTTTCCACATCTGGTCCTCATCCCCCATTTCATTTGGCACACTTGGCACGTGGATTGATGGCACTTGGGTGGACCGCTGTGGGCCACATATACACCAGATTAGGGCCACATATCAGCCAAATGTAGCACTACCATATCTCTGCCAGAAGTGGACCATATCTGTTTTAGAACGTGGACCAAATAGGATTTTTAATATGTGGGCCAATGATGGCTAATATGTCTGCAGCACTGACATATCTCTGCCAGAAGTGGACCACATGTGTTATGATACATGTGGGCCAAATGTGTATTTTCGATATAAGGGCCACATTTGACTCAAATGCAGTTTGCCAGTGCCAACAGTGGACCAGCAGTGCTATTTCTCAGCCAGAAGTGGCCCACATCTGTATGCAATTTGGGATATCTCTACCTACAATTTCCTTTGTCAGTTTTTGCTCCATAATTCAATCCACTTTTCTTCATCAAGGAGGCACCTAAACCTCCTTCCTAAGCTCCCTCTCCTCTTCAACCATGCAAAAGACTTGGTCTGATGTAATATATATCTATAAAAATGGTTTCTTTCTCTCCTTAGAGAGTAATTAACATAAAATGACATTACAGAGGTGGTTAAAGATAACCACCCTCACACACTCTTATTAATAATGGTTTTACAGAGTTACATTCTTTTTATAAAATATCTAATTAATTAATCATTTACTATGATATTTGATCTTTAAAATATGACCTCTGTTTAGCTGGGCAATAAGGACACAAGGCCTCAGAGGTGTTTAGACTATTCAGGTTCTGCTGAAAGTGGTTATCATTTAGGGTTTGTGATGTTTTGTCCATGAGATGAGATATGGTGGGGCCGCTTATCAATAGACTCATTGAAGTAGTCATACTGATAGACTATATTAAATGGTTTTTTGTTTGATTTACATATCTGCATGAAGGTATGGCTGCTTTGACGGAGTCTGTGTAAAGGTAGGGGAGGGGACACTCAAGTGTGATCCCGCCCCCTCACCTTGCTCTCTCTCTCTCTCTCTCTCTCTCAGGGGTGTGAATGTGCTGACAATACCGACCAATTTGTCTACCTTTTTTAATTAATTAATTTTTGAAGCTGCATTACTACCCTGTGTATTTTTTCTGACAGTGTAGTCTGCACAGGTGAAGGTGGAATGCATGGTACCCAATTTGATATCATGAAACTTGCTGCTAATGGATCCATGGGGGCAGCACATTATGTTAGAGTCATCTAAAAATCCTTTACAGCACCTCCATCTGCTACGTAAGGATAAGCTCCGAAGTGCTGAGAGTATCTGTATATATAAGAGAGCCTAAAAGCCTTCAGACATTGCTTAGTGCATGGTCTTTCTCTCTGGTTGCTGAGTGCAGAGTTGGCATTGACTTTTAGCAAACTGCCCTCACTGGAGTGATAAATACACTTCAGCCTCTGTAATGTGCAGATGATGGCAGATATTTTAGCTGTTGAATTTTGATTCTCAAATTCAGCTGAAATCTCAACAGTAATGGAGTTTGATGAGATACATTGGCAAAGGTGGGGTGTACTACGGTGCTGAAGTACAGTTTTAAGTATTAGTACTTATTTCAGACTTTAAACACTTTTACTTTTCTCCGCTTGCATTACCTTAAGTAATTATCTAACTTTTAAGAATGAATTCATTGCAAACACGTACTTCAATAAACCTTACGAGACTGGAACTTGGTAGAACAAGGATGAAGGAACTGTTTTCACTTCAAACAAAGACTAGAACTGTCAAAACTAGAGTCTTCTCTGTGGTTCTGTATAGGTGTGAAAACTGTACAAATAAACACAATACCGATGCCCTTGAACTTTGATGTTGAAGAACACTTTTGAGAGAACATTGGACAGCAAAGTAAACAATTGAATGGATCCTCAATCTCATCAATAAGTGTATTAAACCTAATTTTTCACTAGAAGCCCAGATAACCCAACTGAAGATTTCTTGTTTTTATACACATTATGAGAAGGATCAGTTCACTTGAGAAGTTGTGGAGCAGTTAAAAGATAAAAGAGGAAGAAGACCAGCAACAAGATGGATGGATACAATCAGGGAATCATGACCAAGCCATTAAGAAACCTGAAGACTGGAGAAACAATATCAATTTGGTTGCCAGGAGTCAGAATCAACTTGATTACCCTTACCAAAAAGTATACTTCAAGGACATGTTAAGTATACTTAAGTATAATAAAAGTATTTCCCTAAATGTACTTTTATTTAGCAAGTACACTAGAAGTATACTTACTTGGGATTACATTGGCCCCATTTTAAGTTCAAGTACAAGTAGATAAAAATTAAACTGGAAGGATACTCTATAATTTTTTGTTTAAAATTGGTATACTTGAAGTACACTTGCATATACTACTTTTTGGTAAGGGTAATTATTAATTAATAATTAAATATATAATAATATAATAATAAATCTTACAGAAAGTAAGAACCAAGAATATACCACTCTAGATATGTTTGGCCGAAGTTATGATATGAGGGCAGAAGTTTTATATTTTTGTACCTTCTCTCAGAAAAAATAGGTCTGAAATGAGTTTTTCTACATGTTGTGGTATAATTATCCCAAATGCATTTGAAACTCCAAAAATACTCTCCAAAAGAATGCAACTATCCTGTTTTACATAGCACAATAGACCTTGTGGCGATGCTTTTTACACATGCCAATGAACTCAATTAAGATCACTTGTGAAGTAATTGTGTTTTAATACATAAATCTGTTTCTGTAATATCTTGAATTTAACCTCTAGTTTAACCTTTAGTTTAGGTAAGTCTAGGTTAGATTTAGTGCTGTACTGCTATGGTTGTCACAAATGTAAAACATGAGAAGGAAGGTTGAAGGGAAGGTGAGTGAACCAAAATATATAACCTTCAGGGTGGAAGGGTTTATTAATGATTACATAAAGAAAATGTATATGAAAGCCTGTGTGCTTTGTTTAATGCTCAATTAAGAGACCGAAGGTACAAAAGCAAATAAAAAATGCCACAACCTTGTATGTTTTTATATTACAAACCTTAAAACACATTTTCTGCTAATTTCAAGGATGCTTCCTGCCTCTCCCATCTCCTCTCACAATTTCTTGACACTACAATTCCCAAAATCTCTAGCGCTACTTAGCTCAAATATGATGTTTCCACCCAGCTGTTCCCATTCAGACTCTGATTTCCAGGACAACTTATGCCAATATGATTTTTAGCCAATATTGATGTTTAGCTGTTTAGCTTTCCTGATTTATCCTGTGTAGAGTGAGGTCTTGTTGGCCCTTTGTTTATTCTTTCCTCTATTGTTTATCTTGCTTTGGTTCTTTCCTTAGTTCTTGGTTGGTTGGTTTTACTTAGAAAGTTGTGGCCCAACAACTTCGCTCATATTTGCATAAAAATAACATATATGAAAAATTTCAACCAGGTTTTAGGCCATACCATAGTACTGAGATGGCTTTAGTTAAGATAACAAATGACCTCCTTCTCACCTCTGATCAAGGCTGCGTATCTATACTGGTGCTGCTTGACCTTAGTGCAGCCTTTGACATGATTGATCATACTTTTCTTCTAGAAAGACTAAATAACATGGTTGGAATCACAGGAACAGCCCTTTCGTGGTTTAAGTCTTACCTTACAGACCACTACCAGTTTGTTAAAGGAAATAATATCTCCTCTAATCATACAAAAATGCAATTTGGAATTCCACATGGCTCAATTTTAGGACCTCTATTATTCATACTATATATGCTGCCACTGGGCAGAATTATTAGCAGACATGGCATTACCTTAATAACAATAATAATAATAATAATAATAATAATACATCAATTTTATATAGCGCTTTTCATACAACTCAAAGACGCTTAAGACCTTCCATGGTTACGCTGATGACACACAGCTATACATATTAGCTAAACCAAACGAGAAATCAAAACTAAAGATAATGGAGGACTGTGTAAAAGATGTGAAGCACTGGATGACGCACAACTTCCTCTTACTACACAGCGACAAAACAGAGGTCCTCCTCCTAGGTTCAAAATCAGCTTTAAATAAGGTATCTGACTTAATATTAAATTTTATTGACTCCCCTGCTCATCTCAGCTCATCAGCTAAAAATTTGGGTGTCATAATTGACTCAGACTTATCATTTGATCAGCATATAAGTAACATTATAAAAATAGCTTTTCTACACCTTTGTAACATCTCTAGGTTAAGAAATGCCCTATCTCTACCTGACGCAGAAAAATTAGTACATGCTTTTGTTACTTCAAGATTAGATTATTGCAATGCGCTACTGCCAGGATGCTCCAGCAAAAACTTGAATAAACTCCAGTTAATTCAAAATGCTGCAGGCAGAGTCCTCACTAAAACCAAGAAATTTGATCATATTAGTCCAGTCTATCAGCCCTACATTGGCTTCCAGTTAAATATCGTATTGATTACAAAATCATTTTATTAACATATAAAACACTGCATGGTCTCACCCCTGAATACCTGCAAGACCTCATCATGCGTTATGACCCACCAAGATTACTCAGATCCCAAGGTGCCGGTCTCTTACTAGTTCCCAGAATTCATAAGGCTTTAGCGGGGGGGAAAGCCTTCTCCTATATAGCCCCACAACTGTGAAATTCTCTTCCAGCTAGTGTTCAGGATGCAGACACAGTCTGTACTTTTAAATCAAGACTCAAAACCCACCTGTTCAGTTTAGCTTTTTGTCATTAACCTGTCCTTTCCAGTTACTGTCGTTACAGAACTTCATGAACATGAGGAATTGCAGAAATCTCAGACACTCTATGATGTTGTGCCAACATGCTGGAGGTTGATGATGGCGTTATGGATGGATACCTGTCTGGTCTGATGACACTCTAATATCTGTTCTTTCTGGTTTCCTTTCTTCAAGTCAGCTCGACCAGATGCCATCTCAATGCAAATATTCACATATGTCTTCTACTGCACTCATCCTAATTGTTTCTGTTTGCTGTTTGTTTTGTTTTCTTCTCTCTTTTCTGAGGAAATGGCCACTGAAGTTATTCAATGGCTGAATTCTTCTGCAGTCCACAACAGACCACCAGGTCCACTACACCTACTGCGGTCAATTCCTTCTGTTCTGGAGTGGGTTTTCCTACGGTTGACACCAGGCCTGCTGCTCACTTACATCTACTATTAGCAATGATCGGACTGAAGCTCTAATGCTACTGCATTTTAATTATGATACTCGATATGGAAGCAATTATCACTATTATTAATATCATTATTGTTTTACACTACAGCACAATGTCAGACTTAACTAAGGATGTAAATCTCTATCAGTAGTTTGATCAGAAGAGGATGGATCCCCTTTGTGAGTCTGGTTCCTCCCAAGGTTTCTTCCTCCAGCCTTGAGGGAGTTTTTCCTTGCCACTGTTGCCTTCGGCTTGCTCACATCAGGCTTAGATTCAAATTGTCTGATACTAATTATGTAAAGCTGCTTTGTGACAACATCTATTGTAAAAAGCGCTATATAAATAAATTTTGATTGATTGATTGATACTTAGTTTTTTTTCTGGTTTATTTATGTTTTTGTATTTATATTTCTCTTGTCATCTTGTGTCTTTTATTATTATTATTATTATTATTATTATTATTATTATTATTATTATTATTATTATTATTATTATTATTAAATCTATGTTTGATAAACATGCACACATTTTTCCATTGCCATAGTATTACAATTGTATTTATTTTATGTAGTTGCTGTATTAAAAAAAAAAACAACAACTAAAAATACTGTTATTATTTTGACTTTGAGTGACAAAAATATACTTGTGCAGTATTTACATTTCACAGAATAATGATTGATTATTTACATATTCATACTATCACAGATGTGTTATTTGTTTCCAATGATATTTCATTTTCAGAACAGAAACAGTGATAAGAGAATGTGATAAATAACAGATTTTCACATCAGCAGAGAAGCATTTGTTCCTTATTTATGATTAGTGACTGTCTTCATTGTCATGTACTGTTTCTTGGAAGAAGAACAAAATAATGGACCAGTAGGAGAGAAGGCTTTACTGTAAGGATACGATTCATTCTGCATCAAAGGCAGCTCATGACAGCTGTACAGCATTATTAATGGTGTGTCTGATAAATATGTGTAATTGTTGGAGGTACCAGTCTTTACCTGTATGAGCTTTTCCAGACAGTAGCCTAACAGATCATAGAAGAAAGGAAAGAAGGGACAGTGTTACTCTACAATACAGATTCTCCTGTCTAGACGCTATTTGTTTTGTCTTATACAGGAGTATTGCACTGATCACACATCCTCCCCTTTGAAGAACAACAGCACTTTACAGTCTATGGATAATGTTAGGTAATGGAATATATTTGCACTCAATGCACATCAATAGCTCTCAATGTACTTGAGAGCATTTCATTAAATACAAAAAGCTCAGCATGCAGCTGCCATGGATCATAATTAATTAGGTTCAGTGGTAATAAAACTGTAATGTGTGCTATAAATTAACTCATAATAAAGTTCCTCAAAGAAAACAGTGTATGGAAACACTGAAAAATTCACTGCAAATGGAAATAGATGCATAGAATAAATGTATATAGAAACCAATATTGCAGGAGAACATAATGTTGGCATCACTTCAGCAGCTTCTGCTCTCTTTTATGACAGATTCTTGTTTAAGTGTTAAGTAGATTAGCACCCTGTATAACCTAAGATTCAGTCCTGCAGGTCTGCAGCATGAAGCAGTTTTTTGTTTTTATATGTCTAAAAATGGAATTACTGGCCTACATTTGTACATGTACATTACCACTCAAACATTTGGAGTCACCCAGTAAAATTAACGTTTTACATGAAACTTATTTTTCTACAAGACTATTTTGGAGACTGGCAAAATCCACAAATGCTGCTTGTTGCATGTTGTAACCCTAACCCTAAATATTTTAATAATTTGAGACTCATTTGTTTGTGAGCAATAAGTCATACTGATCAACATTAAAACTAAACAAATCAGCAATCCATAATCTCAGATTATTAAAATATTTAATTTGGTGTAAATTCCCACTACATTACTACAATATCAAGAGTAAAACTGAAACCTCCTGCCACAGCCTTGTCCCTGGCCCTGTCTCTGTCCACGTGCCTTGTTTGTTTACGTTTCCCATGTGCCGTCCTGTCCTGTCTTCACATGCTCTCTGTTTGTTTACCTCATCCATGTGCCATGTCATGTCTCCACCCCCATTTACGTCATGTCATCGAACAGCCCTGCTATCTCATTATCTGTCTTGATTGTTTGCTATTTAGCTTCCCTGGTGTCTCACAGTCTTTGTCAGTCATTGTAGTTTCTTGTTATTTCATAGTTAAGTCATAGTCACAGTATTTGTTTTGTTTCATAGTTTCATCAATAAAGCCATGTTTTTGATACCACCACTGCATTTGTCTCCTCCTGCCCAGCACCACAATGACAAAAACATAAAAGGTTTGAAGTATGTCAGCATAAATGTAATAAGTATAAAATGAAAGTTTATATTTTTTTATTAAATTATGTCGGAAATAATTTTCACTATTTGTGCATTCCTAAATTTAGTCCTTATATCTCAAGGAAGAAATGGGTACTGTTATGTAAAAATGACCTTTGAGCATTATTGCTAATCAATAATGATAATTTATGACCCATTGATTCAGAATTTGCTCACATATCTGCATTTTACGGCTGTTGTGTAAATGGGGTTAACAGGCTTATACTTTTAAAAATAAAGCTACAGTAATTGCATAAAACAACAACGTTCTAGTGTTTAAAGTGGTTTCAGTTATGTTTTTAAGGAACCACCCATTGCCACCAGAAGCTCATTTCTACATTGTTCCATCAGCGACTCAGTGGTTTCTTCTCCTCAGTGTGTAGGAGGTGAAGGTGGGGGAGGTGGAAGAGAAAGTGAAGGATATGACTTCCTTTGTGTGAATAATCAGCTGCGAACTGCCCTGCTGAGGAGTGCTGTCCCCCTGCTGCCCTAAACATTCACATTACAATGCAGAGGTCACCGCTTTATAAATGGACCCAGTCTAAGGACATATACGTCTTTCACCACCAAATTTCACCACATGATTTCAAGACTGGATTTTACATGTGAGACTTTGTGTTTTTTAGTAAGCTGTGGTCTGGGATTAGGTGGAGTGGCATGATCCTCTCAAAAACCAAAGAAGTGTACTTGCCAATCAGACAAATATGCTCTAAAAAATGAAGGTTCCACTAGAAACTTTTAAGTCTCCTTTTTGAAATCAAGGTTCTGTTGTGAACCATTTGCATTTGAATAGCTTTTAAAGATGTTCCTCCAATAATCTTTTACTTATCAAGAAAGTGTTCTTGAAAATCTTTGAGAACATTTAAAAAATGTTCTTCTGGTGCAATAATCTGATGAACCTTTACAAGAATCTTTTGTTTTTACAGCAGTGAGAAAGTTGCTGGAAAGTAATTTAATAGTACTTGTTTAATTTAATACTAGTACTAGTCACCATGACTCTGACCAGGATTAAGCAGAAAGATATTGGATAGATGGATGAATTAGAATGAGTATATTTAAAAAAATTTAAATATGAAAAAGTTAATTTGTGTACTGATATTCATTGCACAAAACATAACATGACCATTTTTTTCTTTCTTTCTACCCAATTTTCTCACCCAATGTGTATTGTAGCCAATCAACTCGCTCATTCGTTGACTCTCTCTATGTCACTTGTAATGTCCCTGACATTAGGGGGGTGCAGACTAACACAAGCCTCCTCTGATGCATTTGAATTGAAGCTCTTTCTTTTTTTGAACTGCTGCAGATACATCGCTGCTGGGCAGCCAACTTGGTTGGAGGAAAGCGCAGGACCCCATTTCTGATGGATTGCCTGGCAGACACCTGAGCCAGCTGGCATCACTTAGTAGTGCTGGTGAGAGAGTGCCTTCATACCCACCCAGAGGGAGCATGGCCAATTTTGCTCTTTCAGGTCCCGGCTGCAGATGACAAGCAGCATGACCTGGGATTCAAACTTTCGATCCTCAGATCATAGTGACAGCACGTTAGTCCACTCAGTCACTCAGGGCCCCTATTTTTGTTTTTCAAACTTTATTAACTAGAAATTCTGGATTTCTGATTTTCATGAGTTATAAGCCATACAGATCAACAGTATAACAAAAAATATTGAAACATCATTTTACATGTAATGAATATAAAATCTGAAAGTTTACATTGAATGGAACTGAACTGAATTCTGAACAATGAACTTTTTGACAATATAATTTTGATGTGGCTCTGTGATTTCAAGCTAAAGTTGAATGTGACTGTGATTGATCACACTAACATATATTTGTCACCTTAGTAACCACTGCACCTCCTTCCTCAAATGTGTTGGTAATCCCACCACTTTAGATGAATGCTCTGACCCTGAGAAAAGCAGAGCAAATTACAAAGCACACAGCGAGTTAATGTTTGTTTACCTCCCAGCGACTGGCCCATGTGTGGATTCAGAAGAATGGAGTTCAGTTTGTGTTTACACACAGCACCTCACTACTGTTTACTGCTTATACAGACGCAACAGCTGATATCAGCTGGTGATGTCTTTCAGAGTTAGCACACAGTGACAAATAACAGTGATAAAAATGATACAGGGGTCATATTTTGTCATGACTTAGCAATTGGTGTCAGTCTTAAGAAAATATGGTTCATATAAATGTCACATGCATGCTAAGCAATGTAGTGATCCATACAAAATCATTCATGTTGTGGAATAACAATGTAAAGTGGGTCTCTAATCTCATAAGAGGGACCAATGCTTTAACCTTTAGTCACAGCAAAAGGGGATCGGGAAGAATTCCCAACTTCAGTAATTGGGAAGTAATTAACAGCTATGCTTCCTGGTATCACACAGGAGGACAACATCAAATCCTTGCTCACTAATATTAAAAACAAAGATAAAGACTATTGACTAGGAAAAATGCATGGTTACATCCACAGAACCATTTTTAAAAGCTTCCAGAAGTGAAAATGTTGTAAAGTAGTGTCATCACTACTTCATTTTTAAGATTGGATTTGGAGTCAAAGTTCATTAGGCTAGATCATATTATGAAGCGAAAGTGAAAAGTGAAGTGAAAGTGACCACAGAGAAATTTGGTCTGATTTTAATACATCAGTGAAGTAAAAACACACAAACATACACACACAAGTGAACTAGAGAGCAGTGAGCACATTTGCTAGGAGTCATGGGCAGCCTTGCAGTTGGGGGTTAGGTGCCTTTCTCAAGAGTCATTTGGGTCTTGTTGGTTGGATTAAACATGTGACCATTCTCTCACAAGGCTACAGGCCAGCTAACCCGTAACTCTGTAATTCCATTTCATAATGCTTGACAAAGGTTTGAATGAATGAATGTTACACTTACAGTATATGGCCCCTTTCTAAAACCCAAGGATGCTACAATCAACACAATCAACTTACACACTTAGAACTCAAACACTCACACCGGCAAGATGCATCAATCAATCAATCAATCAAAGAAGTGACTGTCACATGGAGGACTGCATTGAGCTCTAGGCGGATCACCCAAGACTGTGCCAACCATATCTGGACAACCACAGACACATTCATACACACACACCAGGGTCATTTATAGTAGCCAATTCAACTAATCTTCCTGTTTTTGGACAGTGGAAGAGTCCCCGGAAGAAACCCACACAGACATGGAGAAAACATGGAAACTACACCCAGACAGGGAATTGAACCCAAGACCTCAGCGCTGAGAGGCGAGCATGCCAACCAGCAAACCAATGAATTCCTTGCCCATGTGGTTGTTGATGAAGGACAGCTCTTGATGCAGTGCCATCTGAAGGCTCAGAGATCACAGATGTTCAACTTTGGCTTGCGCCCTTGTCCTTTTCGTGCTGAAATTCCTCCACATTATAATGCTCTTATGGACTGTAGAAGGAGAATTTTGCAAATCCCTTCCAGTCTTTCTTTGAGAAACATTGTTTATAACATTTCAATAATTTTCTAATGCATTTGTTGACAAACTGGACATCCTTTGCTAATCTTTTAATATGAGCAGTTTTCTCAATTTGGTGTTGAGAAGCTGTATGCAGAAGAATGCATTGGGGTCCGAGTGTTCTGTCATCCTCATTGTTCACATGGGAATGCTCCCCCTCCTCTTCACTCGTAAATGGCAGCAGGGTCTTTTGTGTGAACAGGGCTGGATAGATTTACAGCTCTCCACGCCACACAAAGGAGCCAGTGCTGTCACAACATGGACAGATCTGCTGCACGATGTGGTTTAAACAGCACTTTTTATATAGTCACTGATGCAAAGAAAACTAGCAGCTTCAGGAGGTTTAGAGCCCAGAAATATGCCCATAATAAATGTCCAATAGGCCTATCACAAGGCAACATAGACAAAAGCAGTTTTAATGTTGTTTCTTATAAATTTTCTTTTGCTGTAGAGAGCTTTAAAGGGCACAAAGCATGGGAAACCAAATGTCCATGCTTGATGTAGGATGTAGACATTTTTAAAAACATGTTAATCCATCAGTTCCTAAAGTACATAAACAGAAGCCACAAAGCAGTCCATTTTAAATTCACTGTTTTCATTGAAGTCAGGGAAACCAACATAGATTAGATTAGATTCAACTTTTGCCAATGTGATTTACACACAACAAAATTTGGCCTCCGCATTCAACTTGTGCAGTGAAATACACACACTAGTGAACACACTAGGCTATAAACATATGCCTGAAGCCATGGGCAACCCCATCCACAGCGCCTGTGGAGCACTTGGGAGTTAGGTGCCTTGCTCAAGGGCACTTCAGTCATGACCCGGTGGATTGAACCGGTAACCTTACCACCTGGCCACGGCTGCCCCAAGTGGTAACTACTGAATATATTTGGCAATATACAAACCTGTAAATACAATACAAATACCGCCAATTCATGCTAGAGCAGTTTTGCTCCGCCCTTTCACACTTAAGTTATAAAGAGTGTTTCAGCTCATATTGCTTTTGTGACGGTCACAATTCAGAGCAGAAAATCAAAACAGAGATTATTTGTACATATCAGTTTTAAGATAATAAGCCTGATTCAATCCCAGATATAAAGTGAGGCTGATTACCGAAAAGGCTAATTACTCTGCACACTAGATATTTTAAAAACTTTGTTCTCATTAATGTTTAAATGATTTTTAAACACTGGTCCTGGGGTGTTTTTCCCTGTTCCACCTCAGCAGTTCAACAGGAGTTAATTATCAAGCTGAAACAGCAGTACTGCCACAGGTAAAGTGATGCAGGATTGTGACTTGTGGCCCAATCTAGCCAGTATGATCTTGGATCAGAAATATTTCTGTATTGTTTATTAGACAGCGAATGTGATTTTATAACACACACATGTGTTTTGTATAATTTAAACTCATTTTAACAGATCTATTATATAACCTACTGCAACAAAGCGGCCAAAGCATGACATGCACACTAGTGAAGAGTGATTTCCTACATTGGTGGAGATCTACCTGGAAAGGTCTTTTGTAAACTCTCTCTCTCAGGTTACCTCAATCCATTCATTTGTAGAGTCCCAGGTGACTTAGAGGGCCTCTCTAATATCTCATATTACACAGCCACCCGAGGTCTGCTCTTGCTGTTGGTAAATCTTGGTTTGTAAATCTACCCCACACATAGGAAGTATAAGGATGATAATGTTAAGAAAAATGTGCTCAGACCAAAATCAATAGAAGAGACTTACTCACTCAATAGAGAGAGCTTACTCCTATCTCTTCATATGTGTAGAGCATGAACAGGTCATGTTACATCTCTTTGTATTTAACATAAGGTTGACATTCTTCAAAAATGATCTTTTATTGCACTCTATTCAATGCTGAAATACATAAATAGGCTTAAACTTATCTTTTATACACTGAACTATTAAATACTGTTATATACTCAAACAATACATACTCTTATATATGGTTATGTACTATTATATGTGGAATTGCTGTTAAACACTGTCCACTCTCTGTCCACTCTACTTTGTTGGTCCACCTTGTAGATGTAAAATCCGAGACAGTGGCTCATCTGTTGCTGCACAGTCTGTGTCCTTTAGTACTTCATTGGTGCTCACAGGATGATATTGGCTGGTTTGTGCGCTATTTTCACTCCAACAGTGACACTGAGGTGTTTAAAAACATCAACAGCTCTACTGTATCTGATCCACTCATACCAGGGCAATACGTACAAACACACCACCACAACATCAGTGTCACTGCAGTGCTGAGATTGATCTACCATCCAAATAATAGCTGTTCTGTGGAGGTCCATGAGGAACTTGAGGTGACTTTTAAATAAAACTAATCAACACATGAAATGGGGAAAGGTTGTGATTAACAAGACAGACAGGTGTAGACAGGGATGCAATTTTGATTTCAGAGGGGGAGGGGACACAACTGACTTGATTCTTGCGGGGGTTTGGAGCGGTGTTGTCTTGAACATAATTTTTTTTTATTAATTATTAGTAAATATTAATACATTACATAAAAACTACTTTAAAATACTTACTAGTTATTACTATTAAAACTATACTCATCTTAAATATTAATCGTTATTTGTAATAATAAAATAATAACATTGATATTAATATTATTTAAATGGCCAATCACACGTTAGCAATGGCAGAGCCACTCCATGAGCTTGTTGCACTCTAAAGAGAAACAGGCTTCAGCTTCAGCGGCCTGTTTTCTGCATGGTCCTAGTGCTTGACTGGTCTCTGTTTAATATAGCGTAACTTTTTTTTGGATGGAAAAATCTGGAGGGGAACAAAACTGCCTTTTGAAAAAGTGCAGGGGACATGTCCAGCCTGTCTCCTCCCAAAAATTACATCAGTGGGTGTAGAAAATGAACTAGACAATACTTGGGGCATGGACATAATGTACACTAAGAAAACGTATATGGAAGACACATGACAAGAGACATGAGGAGACAAGGGGGTGTGACTTGAGATGCAGCATCAGGCGGAAGGTCACAATCAAATAATAAGATAATCCTTTATTAGTTCTACAGTGAGAAAAAGTGTCACAACATCAAAGCTACAAAGAAATATTTAGTAATAGAGTAGGTGTTAAAAACACTCTTAGTAAATACTATAAACATAAATAAAACAATATACAGTAGTTTAAAACTATATTGCACATAATGCTGTATAAATATCACTGTATTGTAGTGAATATTATACATTATATATTTTCCAAACTATTCTGTCAGATAATTACATCAGTGAAGTTATAAGAGAAGTTATAAGTTATATTATAAGGTGTGTTTTAAGTGGTCTACTGTGGGCAGTGTTGGTTGTGACGTCTATCCACAACAGGAAGGAAAGACCTTCAATAATGTTCATTCACACACTTTATGTGAAGCAGAACTATTGTGTGAATAACTATTCACACAGTATAAAAGCACTGATCTTTCAGTTTATAATGACAGCAAATACATCCTTTTTACTGTTTTGAATAAAAAGTAGATTAAAGCATTCAATCATTTATTAAAAATAATAACTAAATGCACACTCTGCATCTCCAGCACAATATTGTCCATCAGTTCAAGCACTCTAATCTCAGCATGCCAGAATAGATGAGAGATGATATTTAATAAGAGCTTCTCTCTGAAATATCAATATTTCATGCAATGAGTCAGCTATTGATGGCTGCCATCCTTATTGACCCTTTACTGTCAGCACTAAAATGTCTTGTGTCAATCAGTCATCTTTTGTTATTCATTGAGTCAGATGCTCTCTCAGTGCTCAGCACACATCTGTCTCCACTGATCTATAGACATGTAAATAACTCTGCAGCCATCACAATGACATTATGAGCCTTTGTAGTTATTGTAAAGTTAAAGGCCTGTCACTTAGGTTCTTTCCAAGCTGTAGAGTTTGCTGAAGACCACACAGATGTCATTGACCTTCAGCGTATTTTGGTATTAGTAGCTTTCACCACCTGCTCAACTTCTCTCTCTCTCTCTCTCTCTCTCTCTCTCTCTCTCTCTCTCTCTCTCTCTCTCTCTCTCTCTCTCTCTCTCTTTCTCTCTCGGCATGGCAAACTACATGTGAGCCAAAAGTGGCACTTATATTGAAAATACACATTTGGCCCACAATTACCATAACAGATGTGGTCCACTTCTGGCAGAAATACAGGAGTGTTACTTACATTTGTCTGATATGTGGCAATGATCTGGTGTTTATGAGGCCCACATCTTGCAACTGGGAGCAGTCCGCCCAAGTGCTATCAGTCCATGTGGCAAGTGAGACAAAATGAAATGGGGGATGAGGGCCAAATGTGGGCCAGAATAATTTTGCTGTCTGGACACTCACTCACTCATTCACTCACTCACTCACTCACTCATTCACTCACTCACTCACTCACTCACTCACTCTCACACACACACACACACACACACACACACACACACACACACACACAAGAATGATATATGTGACACAAGTATTAGGACACCTGCTCTTTCCTTTTTTCTTCCAAAATCAGAGGTATTAAAAATAATTTGTCCTGATTTTGCTTGAGTAACTGTCTCTACTGTCCAGAGAAGACTTTCTACTACATTTTGGAGCATTATTGTGAGGATTTGATTGCATTTAGTGACTAAAGGTGAGGATGTTGGAAGATTACCACCCCACATCTTCCCTAATTCATCCCAAACGTATTAGGATAACCCTCTAGCCCATGCCTGGTATTAGTCATGGTGGCAGTAGGTTCCTCCAGAGAGTCGTATTTTTTTTGGCAGTACTTTTCTACAGGGACTGGACATCTGTGCCAGGAATGGGTGCAATTTAAAGTACTGGAATGCATTCATTAGAAGGGGTGTCCACAAACATTTGGACATATAGTATATACTAAGAATACAGGAAGCAATGGCAGATTTAGTGAATTTGAGGTTTTAGGCTCTGGAATCTGGGTTATTATGATTTTTATTTTGTATTATTATTGTTATTATTTAACATTTTCAGATACATTTGTCTGTTTCTGTTTTTCTCATATTTGTTAAACCTGTCACTATGTCCTGACAGTAGTACACGAGACAGATAATGTGTGCAAAAGTCTAGCTCCTCTGGACTCCACCACAGTCAAAACAACCAATCACAGCCAGGAATGTTAATCACTGCTTGTGCACATGCACAATATATATTCTCACTAAAAATTGTATGTATCACAATACAATTTTAATACAATCAATATATTAACATATTACTTAGTGTTAAAGCACTTAAACAAAATGGTTAATAAAACACTCAGAACTCTTTTTCTCTGTGAAATTCATCATGCTGATGTAATTCTCTTATGATCTGAAACATTAAAAGTCTTCTGTATCATCAAGAGACACCACAGTCCCCAGAGCTCTAAATTCTCTTTGTTATTCCCATCAATTCTGTCTCTTTTGTCATCCTGTGGGAATGTCTTTGCCCACACACTGAGTCAGCAAAGTCCTTATAACTTCATCATTCACATTATTGCCCTTTAGTCTACTGGACAATCTTGTGGGCAGCATGCATCATGGACATAGACTTGACCTTTTAGGGGGAAAGGAGCTTTTTTCTCTGCAATGCTTGATTCATTGAATTGTTTGGTGGATTTTTTTAAAAAGAGAGTGAAAAATCTAATCTGGTCTAATCTGAGTTCTTTCTCTGTGAAGGCAAGACAACAAGAACATTACACTTTAAGATTATGACCATCAATAATGTCAAAACAAATTGTTTATGATTATAACTTTTCTATAACATTTATATACAAACAAGAATGAATAAACTACTAATATTTTAGTAGCAATGGCCATTTAGAACATATGTATCTATAATAACTCTGTATGAGGAAAGAGTGAGGTGTGGGATAGTTTATATTATACATTTTAACCTCCTCATTTTATCCAGCCATGCAGTGAAGTACACATACACAGTTTGGGATGGGGAGCAGTTGGGGGTTAGGTGCCTTGCTTAAGGGCACTTCAGTCATGACCTGCCCAGGGATCAAACCAGCACCTTCCAGGCACAAGACCAGAACCCTAACAACCAGATCACGGCTGCCTCATCATTGTAATCTGTTTTGGTACTACCAATAGCTGTACTACTTGGTCCTACATGCTGGCCATACTCTTTGTCCACAGGGTTTGAGGTTTGTTCAGTTGACTGCCTTCACAGTTGACCATTTGTGCTGCTCTAGGTTAATATTGCTGTAAAGTTTAAAGTAGAAAAGCTGATATGTGACCACGGAGGGCTAAAACATACACTCACTGTATCTACACAAATTGTCCATTTTAACAGCTCCTCTAACAAAATACATACATTAGCTACACTTTAGATCTACAATTACAGACTGCAGTCCATCTGTTTCTCTGTATACTTTGTTATGTGTTGTGGTGGTATGAGTGGATCAGACACTGCTGGAGTGATACTAGTACATCAACCAAAACTAGCCAGTGTGACCAACAGTGAAGGACTAAGAGTACCAACACAAACTCATAAACAAACACACGAATACACATATGTGATTTTTCACACAATGGAATTTGACCTCTGCATTTAACCAATTTGTGCAGTGAAACACACACACACACACACACACACACACAGAATTTGTGCCCAAAGCGGTGCCCACCAGCGCCCGGGGAGCAGTTAGGGAGTTAGATGCCTTCACCCATGTCCTGTCTTGGGATCGAACCGGCGACCTTCCGGTCACAAGACCAGATCTTTACCACTACATACATACATACATACATACATAAATATAAATAAATAAATAAATAAATATTACACATACAGTAATTTTAGGAAAACCACATATGATGTCACAGTATAATGTTTATGTTGGATATATACAGCAGTGTGAATGCTGTTGGCTGTGTTAGCTCTGCTGGGGGAGGGGCCGAGGTGGAGGAGGGGGAGGAGCGAGCTGGCTAACTAACTTGTCAGCACGGCTGTGGACGAGTGTAAGCGGTGTGTTCTCTGTTCTCTGAGGAGCTGAGCAGTGCTGCACTGTTGGATTTACTGGACTCAGATGATGGTCGTCTCTGCTGTGTGGCTGTACTTCAGTGTGTGGATGTCTGTCCTGCTGCCCCGGACAGGTACGTTTAACCTGGACACCCACAACGTGCTGAGAAAGAACGGAGATCCGGGCAGTCTTTTCGGCTTCTCCATCGCCGTGCACCGCCAGCTCCAGCCCGCTGATAAGAGAGTGTGAGTACCGCGGTCACTGGGGACCACTGGCTTTCATTAAACTCTCCTTTACAGTGATGACTACTGATGGCATGCTCCCAGCTTCTAATGCACCTGCTTTCACCTTCACCACACTACCACATATATGGTACACAGTAAATATGCCAGTGTTAAATCAACACTATTAGAGTTAAATTAACACAGAGTGTTACATTTTGACACCCTCAGTGTTAATTTAACTCTAATAGTGTTGATTTGAAGTTCTCAAGAAGTCATTTCTTTTGTACCAAGATATAACTTGATGCTTGTGAGTTTCTTGGGAAACACACCTATTTCCCAAGAAAGGTACCACTTTCTGAAGATATCTAACTACTCTTGACACAACATCTACCAAGATATGTCTTGGAAAAACTTTTACCAAGATATATCAGGGGTTTTCCCAAGACGTCATCAATGTGTCATTTAGACGGTCACAATTTAGTTGTGATAGTCTCAATTTAATTGTGACTCCCACAGTTTTACATTGTGAGACACAATTAAATTGAG
>BRDA01018718.1:2661-18669 GCA_036984385.1 Crenuchus spilurus | reverse complement strand
AACACTGGCAGATTTACTGTGTACACTTAAAAAAGATGGTTCTTCAATGGTTCTTTAGTATATAGAACCACTAACACTCAAAGAGCCCTCCGTGTGGATGAAAGGGTTCTTCAGATTGATGAGATGGTTCTACAGTATATAGCACCAAAAATGGTCCCTCTATACACAGTAAATCTGCCAGTGTTAAATCAACACTATTAGAGTTAAATTAACACAGAGTGTTACATTTTGACACCCTCAGTGTTAATTTAACTCTGATAGTGTTGATTTAACACTGGCAGATTTACTGTGTAACTACTGCAGAACCCTTTTGGGGACTATATAGAACCATTTTCAAAAAGGTTCTGTATAGAACCATCTACAACACAGTTCTCATCAATCTATAGAAGTCTTTCACCATGGAAAGAACCCTTTATCCACACAAAGGGTTCTTTGAGTGTTCGTAGTTCAATATAGAACCATGTTTTCTTTACTGAAGAACTCTTGAAGAACCATGTTTGTAAGAGGGTAGCTTAATTGCTGAATATCTCCAGTCAGTCAGGTGCATGGACTTCCAAAATAAAAGGTGCATGATTTCAGTTCAGTCAGCCCCAATGGTTAAGTGATTGATTATAATATTCATCTAGACTACAGATAAAGGCTTCAAATAGATCTACGCTGGAAAAACAGTGCCATAAGAACCTTTAATATCCTCTAAAGGTATTTTTCACAAGCCAAGAACCATTTAAGATCTTTTGTGTCCTCCAGTATGTCAATGCAAGTGAAGAGCACTGCACTTTCCTGAAGCTTACAGAGAAAAGTCTAAGCTCTTGTGTTGTGTTGAAGTGGTCAGTGGTGGGATTGCCCTGTGTGTGGGGGGGAAGTGGTGCTTGAAAAGACCTTTTCCCTCACTCTGACAGAGACACTGCTACAAGTTAACAATGCTGAGCACAATGCCCTTTCTAAATAGATCAACCCAAAGAGTGCTCTCCACATGCCTGGGCTGCGTTCATTCTGCTGCCCTATAAAAAACAGACTTATAATGGAGCACTATCACATCTTAACAACTAAAACATCGCTGCTGCAGTACACTGTGTCATATCTTATTTTAGTTTTATAATGTAAAAACTTTTTAGTCATTGTAATTTTTAATCACGCTACACACCAGCTTCGGAAACTATACTTTGTTGTATCACACCACGTGGTTTGAATGACAATAAGGTTTGAGTCTTATAACCTCACAGTGGAAAACAACATCACATTCATCAGCAACACATCATTTTTTATATATTTGAGCAGTAATTCTGCTGATATAATATCATTTATGTGCATAGAAATGAGTCCAACAAGTCCAACCATGCTTCTGTCTTTTTCTCTGACTCTACTACAAATATAACATAATGTACCTTTACTTACCTGGCAGGGGTGATGCCATGATCAGAAAGATGGCTCACCCAAGGTGAGATTCAGTTATTACACTGTGGCTGTACTGACCCTAATGAATTCCCCAAATGTGGAGAAATCAATTGCGTTATTTATGTTGGTGACCTGGTGATTTGGATCTGATCTTGTGAGTGGAACTTCATGTAGGTCTAATTCTTCTCTGTGTACAAGCACATTGGTGCCTTTACTGAAGGAGTTTAACACCAAACCTTGATGCAGCTTCTTCACATCATCTGTTAAGCTGCTAACCATAAGAACTTGGTTTTCAGTGTCTGAGGTTGATGGTTGATCATGTTTAGCAGTGTTTTGTATATGTGTTGTGGGTGTGGAGTCTCTGGACTGGGTCAGAGTGGAGACTGCATGAGCAGTCATGCATCAGAAAGAGCTGAATGAACAGGGCAGCAGGAGGGCTTAAGGATGAGATTGAGGCACCAACCTGAAAGAGCAATGTGCCACATAGAGAATGCTGTGCTATTTGGGTTTATGCACCTGAGTCAGGGCTGGGGGGTCCGGGGTAGACACACACACAAACACACACACTATGGTCTAATTTTGTTTTATACACACACACACACACACACACACACACACACACACACACATACACACATTCAGTATATATACAAGGGAACCTCGGTTTTCATCCTTAATCCATTCTAAAGTGCCTATTGAAATTAATAACTGAAGCCATATTTCTAATAAGAAATAATGTAAATTTAATTAATCTGTTCCAGACTCTCCAAAATATGAACAAAAATACATTTTATGTAGAATAATTACAGTTTTACGTACAGAACACAATGAGAAATAAATACAGAAGACTAATGAAATGGATACATGAACATTTAGCATCACTCTTATGGGTTTACGCTCTGTTTTAGAGCATGCTGGTGTGGTCCAGCCAGCAGATTTGTTTTGTACACCCGTTATTGGGGTTCTTGATCACTATTTGTGTTTGCACTAATTTTCAAACGGTAGTTTTGCATGCCGTGGCTTTATTGTGATGTGTTTTTGTTTGTTTTGAGCATTATCAATGAGAAACAAAGCCAGAATGAACGACAAATGTGTTTGTCAATATTTTGTTTTCACGAAATTAGTGGCGAGCCACGTGGGCATGAAAACCGGATGGATGAATGATAACTGGGACACATTTGTCCTGAAATAAGTCAACGATAACCAAATTGTATAATAACCAATGCAATCGATAACCGATGTTTCCACTGTGTATTTTAGCCTACAGCAATTTAGCCTCGCCCATTTACAGATGCTGATAAATTGATCAAGACAACCAAAAGAAGCTCACTAAGTTGATATGTGACACCTCTGTGAAAAATCCAAACACATTCAAATGTTTTGTATTGTGCTTCTTGGCCTTGATTAAACAGCAGGTCACTCTGAACCTGGAGTCAGGTTTCTCTAATGGTTTTGTCTCTCGTTGAGTTCATTATTTTCATTGGCTACATGGAATTCCTCCGGCTGGCAGTTATCTCTCTTTCACAGGACGAGGGAGGAATAGAGGGACACAGGACAGAAACAGATGACATGCACAGCAGATCGCATTCTTAGCAGGACACATATAAAGATCTGGGAAACAGATGTTAGCATTATTGATGTGTACAGTCTTATGCAAAAGTTTGGGCACCTGGTTAAGTGACATGGTTTGATTTTTGAAGTGAAAATAAGTTACAAAGAAGCAGCATCTGCACATTGTAATGCACTGAAACTGGGCAGTAAAATGTCCAGAAAATGCCATATTTAAGTTTGTAATCTTCAGAAGTTGATTTAACTTATTTTCATTCCAAAAATTAACATGTAATTTGAGCAGGGGTGTACAGACTGTGTATGAGACTGCATTGCATAGCTTATTGACTCATTATTGGCCTCGGCTGATAATCAGAGCTGATATTTAGCAGTTTTCAGATTATTGGATTATCAGACCTAAACTCTGTTTCAATGCGAGTTTGTTATTTATGTGCTAAAGTGATGTAAACACAATAATAAACACACTTCTTTAGTTTGGCCCAAAGTCCCACCCACAGCACAGTTTCATTGGCTCACATATTGAGTAAATCCAAACATGCTTTATAGTGTGTTTACAACAAGTTTATTTTATATAGTATTTTATTATTAAACTATGCTCATTTAATGTCTGTAAATGTTCATACTACAAATATCATATTTATGGTAAATAGAGATCAGTATCCTTGATTACTAGTAATTGGTATTAACTCCATATCCGTCAACCTCTAATAAATATGGGGACAGTCATGGCCTGGTGGTTAGGGATCTGGTCTTGTGACTGTAAGGTCGCCAGTTCGATCCCCGGGCAGGTCATGACTGAAGTGCTCTTGAGTAAGGCACCTAACCCCCAACTGCTCCCTGGGTGCCGTGGATAGGGCTGCCCACCACTTTGGGCACATGTTCTCACAGCCTAGTGTGTTCATACGGAGGTCCAGTTCTGTTGTGTGAAATCACATTTGCAAAAAGTTGAATCTTATCTATTTATGTAATAACAATTAGTTCAGGAATTTTGCATTATATATCTAACATTTGCTTTAAGTGAAGTTATATCAGTATAAAGAAGTTTGCTGGTGAACTTCGTGCCATCACTCTTTACGATTAGAAATGAAATCTGCATTGGGTGTCTGTCTTGGACAGTAAGATTGCAGGCTGTGTGGTGTTAGATTCACAGTCTAGTGGATTGGAGTGCACAGGCTTTTGAGAATCGTGTATTATGTCTGCAGGAGGTGAACAATTATTGTGTAACTGTATCTGTGGGACTCCCAGCAGGTCACATTCAGACAAGATTTCAATCACGGCTACCTTCCTTCCATGTTCAAATAGCTTCTTACACAATAGAAATAGAAAGTGTTGAGCCACCCTTTTCTCTTGTCATATTTCAGGATGTTTCTGTGAATAGACAGGGTGGATGGTACTGTGGTTGGCGTTTGTTTACCCTGAAACCAGAGAATGGGGCTCATACATACATAAGGCCATCTGCCCATGTAACATGATAGACAGATCGCTGGAAGCAAGCTTTTGACAAAATGGTGCAAAGCTGAAATCTGCTCTAAATGCGAAGTTGAGTGGGAGACAGATATCTATTAGTGTTTCAACAGTAATGTTTTGTTTGCTATTGTTTGGTTGCAACCTTTTTAGGTGCGTTAAAGCCCAGAGCAGTGGTGCCCAATGCTGGTCCTAGAGATCTAGCAACCTGCAGAGTTTAGCTATAATCTTAATCTAACTAGTCAGACCAGGTAATGAAGACTTTCAGGGCATCTGAATATCAGGCCCCTGGTCATGTAGCCCTTTACAGCCCTTGGTGTAAAACCATTACAGTCTATTGCCTCAGGTTGGGTTTTGTACTGAGAGGGACTTCCTTCTCCTGGACTGACATTTGTACCAAGGGAACCACTTCCCCCACACCATACTAACGTTTTGCAAACATTTTTAAGCTAAGCCCCAGGTAACGTAAGCTAATCCGATGGTATCGTTACACTCTAGGCACGCCCCTGCTCAGGTGTATTGGATCTGGGCTCCTGAGGGTGGTGCATGGGCATCCTTGGCCTAGAGTATAGTGAGCTATTTTCCGAATTATGACAAAGGCCAATTATTTCTAAGAAAATTCAAATCACAGGAGTTCTTCTTGACCAGAAATATAGGCCTGCATACTGGTTATCTAATGATTTTTATCTTAATGAACTTTTATCTTAATCTTGATCAGGGTCACGACCCCCTCAGGTGCAGGATAGGGGACTACAGACTATCCTAGCCAAGCCCAGGATACGTCGCCAATCCATCGCTGGATACACACACAGACAATTCAGAGTACCCAGTTCTCCTCACCTCCATGTTTTTGGACTGTGAGAGGAAACTGGAGATCCCGGAAGAAACCCATGCAGACACGGGGAGAACATGGAAACACAGATAGGGGACTTAAGCGAACGCGGGTGTGTTAACCACAAAGCCAATGTTTTCTTATTTGGGATTTTTCTCAATTTACGAGGACGATGGAATCCATCGTTTTAAGAGCAGAGCTGCAAACAGGTCTACAGTTTAAAAACACATCATAAACCTGACCTAAACCTTTTTGTTAGAACTTTTCTCGAGAACAAATGTAAGAAAATGCGTAGGAAGGTATTGTCGAATGAGAGAAACTGCTGTTTTCAAGTGCAATTGAATGTTCCTGTGATTCATTGAAACATCCTCCACATGTTCCTGTGATTCATCTCAAATGTAAACAGCAGTCATGGAGATTGTGAAGTTGGTTGTTTATTGGCTTGCAGGCATCTTGATTTTGACATTTTTGTAGATACTTTTGAGCACAATCGCAGGAATAACTGTAGGTAACACTTAATGGATAAAATATTGCAGTGCTTGGACATGAGTGGATGTATCTACTTTTGAAGGGTTTTCATGATGCTTTGTAGTGGGAAACTCATTTTCTCATAAACTGGAACCACTCAAAAGCAGCAGAGGTCTAGCTTAACTTTAATGACGTTTGGACGATGTTTCTGAACAACTGCAGTGACTCTGTGTTGGTCATTCTTGGAACTAAATGAAATGTTCTGTACGATTTTCTATGGCTATGAAGAAATAGAAAGTCAGCTCCCAGCTGCTGTTACACTTGCACTGGTTGCTTTGGCTCTTACTAATGCTGGGTAACGGGTACAGTTTTTGGGTGTAGTGACAGGCTTCAACCAGCTGCTGTGGCCCATCTGGCTGTGAGGACACAGCTGTGAACAGTGTAATAAGAGTCTTTGTGAGTCCACACACATGTACAAAGACACACACAAAAGGGCTTAAACTGAGAAAACTGCTGTTTTGTTTAGACAATGTTTCAAATTGGTCTGCTGGTTGGGTGTGCCAGTGCCAGTTCCGCTGCTGCCAGCATTGGCAGGCTTAAAAGAAATCAAATCAAGTTGTACAGTTATAAGGATGGCACAATGTCTTGAATGACTTCAGATGGCCTTAGGAATGGGAGTGAGGTCACTTGGCCTTGCCATTGCTTTAACATTAACTACGTGGGAGTGGCATCCTTAGGGTGGTGGTCTGGTAGACTGGCAAATTCTCCACATTCAGCTCAGATGACTTGCCCTTTAGTCATTAACCCTATGAATCACATGCTTATTACTCATCTACTAATGATGTCAGATATTATTCAGTAACTACGATGAATTAATATGAAACTAATATGTAAGTTATGTAGCTTTAGGAGTGAGATGCTGAAGTGTAGGCCCATAGGGAACCATTAAGGGGTTAACCATAAGGGTCTGTGCCATGTTTCTTTGGATTGTTTTGAGATTAAACAGGCAGTCAATGCAAGTCCTCAGTGTACAGGTTCCTAATTGGTTCTGGGACTGCACATTTGGGGATCTAGTTTGTATAGAACTGGTATGTAATTATAATTTACACAATTCTTACCAAACATTTTCAGAAGGCAGTTGTACAAATATACACTTTAATAGCATCCACAGAGAGATGCCCAGAGGAAGGGGTATGCGCAGGACCAAGACTTGGCCATGAAAGACCTATATGGAAAATGGTGGACAATGACCATTATCCCGTGATCAGCATGAAGCCCCTCATTCATCCTTATGGCCGAGTGACCCAGTAACGATCCTGTGTAGCGCTCAGTGGTTCCCACAGTCTGGCTGCCCACTCATCTGAATGAGCCTGTGCTACAAAGCAGATTAAGGGGCTTTGAGTTCACAGATGAAAAGATGAGATTTCTCTTGACTATAATGACTGGCCTGTATCCAGTGTGTTGAGTAGTTTGGTGGACCTAAGTGCTATAGCTATGGCGAGTAAATGCCAATGTTGTCCCTCAGTGACGTGCTAAATTCTGCAACCATCTTTGAGAATTGCAGTGTAGTGTGCTCTCTGTAGTCAAAACTTATCTCTTCCTGGCAGATGTTTTCTGGAAATCAGCAGGATCCAAACCAAACTTTGATATGAGTATTGCAGTAAAGTTGTTTTCTGTGTTTGGCCAGAGTTTGATCCACATCATTGCTCGGAGTATCTTATGGTGCTACTTTTCAATGAGTATATATTTACAGGGCTGAGCAAAAAGCCTTAGGCACACATATTTTAAAGAAATTTCTCTTGGCAGTGAGTCTACCTTTACTTTTAAATACACAATATGTCATTGTAATAAATGTAAATAAATGTAAATATAATAAAAAAACAATAATAAATATATATTCTGACATAAGAAGGTTTGGTTAGATGTTTTTCTCAAGGCTCCTCAGCCATCATATTGGATGATTGGTGTTGAATGGAGGTATATGTATTGGTGATATAAAACTGTTTTATGTCTAGATATATCTATATCATAATAGTAAAGATCTGGTGATGAAATGTGGATTAACTATACCCTAGTCTGTGTGAAAAAGACTCATATGCTTGATTACAATGCAGGTAGACGGGGGTTAATTTCTGATGACTAATATCCGCAGCTGTCGGAGTGGAGGCCGGCACCCGTCCAGCCATTTCTATTGGTCACCTCAGTTATCCTCGTGGACACAGCAGGGCACGCTGGTTATTTCACCCTGAGTATTGTACAGAGATTCATGTATAATGTATCAGTTCAAAGGACAGGAGGAAATGTTCATGGGGTAAATGTACTGGATAACAAACTCCATTCAGAAGATGTAACGGAAAAAAAGCTGCTAAAAAAAGCATATCTCCATGCAGACAGTGCTGGACATTTTCACCACATGTTGTAACATCAGTCTTTCACACAGACTGATTCATGTGTAACCCAAATTTCATCTCCATATCTTAATTAATCTTAAAGTTATTCATGACTGTTTTGGTAAAGCTGCAAATGGGACACCATATATGTATGTTTATATGGGATTATTGGAATTTTTTTTATTTTTTGTGGACTTCTTTTAGTATATATTTACTTATGTTCCTCAAATGCATTAGCCATTCAATCAGGCAGTCCGCAGTAATATATTTTATTTGGTTCGCTACACTACATATATTAATATTGATTGACAGTACCTCCTTTAGTCCATCTTGTATTTTTTCTTACCATTTGCTTTCTTGTCTGTTTCCTCCTGAGCTTGTGTGTCTGTTTCTGCTTGTCACCCCCACGCCCTAGTCCACACAGCCCTGCCTGGAAAAACTGAGCCTGTACTCACTATTTTCCCAACCTCGTTTGTCCAACAATATGTTCCCTATGTGCCCAGTCGATGCAGCAGAAAAGGTTGTTTCATTGCTTTTACTTTATGAAAGTGTACCACACCAAAAACATCTAGGAAGGTTTCAGCAGGATAACTGTCACTCTGCACTTTGGGTATTTTAGACTTCAGTGGATTGCAGACTAATTAAGAAGCAATGGTGTTAATAATATGCATATGGGATTAAATTTAGAAAGCAAATCAGTGGTCTAGCTTTTGGATTCGTTTGGCTCACCTTCGGAGGTAAGACTTACTATTGAAAATTAGTGTTGAATCATGGGATTTTCTGGTGTGGAGGTGAAACGATCAATGAAAGTACTGATACCTGATTGTACTCATTGGTATGATCTTTTCAAAGATTTTAAGATGAGCTGTCAAAGTTGTCAATGCCATAGAAGAACTATTTCTGGTTTCCTTTCAGAATTTTTTTAAAAGAATCAAGTATTTTTCAATCTGATATCTGCAAAGTAGTTTACTATGGACAGTTTATAGTCAGTTGCGTGTCTAGAATAGAAAACCAGGTAGGGCACAATAAATTCTAAGCGCAGCATCCCAGTCATCAGTGAAACTACACACAAACCTACTCGCTCAATTAAATCAACCTCAAATGCATCGAATTTAGCACAACCGCCTTGAGATGCATCCCCTGTTGGGAGACTTACTTACTGGTGGCATTCTGTTTCCTTTACTTTGGTTATTTTAACCAAGGGAACTTAAATACAATCAATTCCAGTCAAGAATAAAAGAAATAAACATTTTACTGAGGTAAGATGACTGTCTGTGTGTTATCTAACTGTTAACTTTGATTAAATTGTTGACTTTATTCTCCATATCACATTGTTAGCAGCAGCTAACAGATGACTGATGTTTATCAGTGGCAAGCTGCTTAGCAACGCTGATACCATAAACAATATTCACATAAGCTCGTGTATGCAAATCTTTCATTTTTTATTGGCTACTCCCATCATGAGGCCAGCAAAAGAGTGCCCCACAGTGAGTTATTGAAAGCATGTTGCACATGTGCATAGTGTTTTCTACTGCTCACTTGCTTAAACAGATGCTGACAGGCCGGCTCCATGCTCAATAAGTAAATGAAGACTGCTGACAGTACTGACCTTAGGCAACACATACAGGAATATTTTAAATATATTGGATACTACTGCCATATTCATAAGTCAAATACACAAGAATGTTAGAAAATAATATATAAATAAAATAAATGTTAACAAAATTATCGATAATGTCACACAGCATCATCTGGTGAGGCCGGGCCTCACCTACCGCTAATGTAGAGACGTCCCTTTTTATATGCATTTCCCTTTACTTTATTTTTCATTTTTATTTTATTGTATTTTATATTGCTAATTTTAAGTTTATCTTGTCATTTGTGTGTGTAGTTTTATGTTGGTATAAGGTATGTGTGTGTACAACACTTTGGGCAACTAAGGTTGTATAAAAAGTACTTTATAAATAAAAAAATTACTTACTTACTTATTTACTTTTCAGCACAGTACATGGAAAATATAAAGCTGCTATATTGCTTTTCATTGTAAACATTTGTCTACTGCAAATGCAGCTTATATACATTAGTGTGAAAGTAATGGAGTTTTCCTATTGAAAACATCAGCATCCCTATGATAGTTCTTTTATGGCATCATTCCAAAAAACCATTTGGCACCTTTCCTACTGATTCATTAAAAGGTATTTGTGTATCTGCTTTATAACTGATTTGGGCTGGCATGTGTATCAGGGTGCAGTTTTACTTATTCCCCAGGAATATTATATGTTGTGTTGGGCTAGTACTGTATAATGTATCTGTGTGGTCAGAGTGGTCTGCATTAATTATTGAGTCTGTCCAGCTGGATGATGAGGACTCCAGAAAGACACACAGATGGTGTTAAAGCAACCTGTCAACTTTCCTCAGCATCACAGCCAATAATGTCTAATGATCTCTCTAGTTAATGTTGTAAAGTATTGAAATGTGACTTGTCATGCTCATTACTGTTTGGGAAGGTGTTCAATACATACATGTGATAGCTGTTATATTTATATTGTTTATATGGTATTTCTTTCATTCTTTCATTTCACTTATGAAAGGTACTGTAAATTAATTATTCATTTTATTGTCCTTTCTTACAGACTGTTGATTGGAGCACCAAGAGCCAAAGCGTTAGCCAGACAGAGAGCTAACATCACTGGTGGTCTGTACAGCTGTGACATCAGCACCCACTCAGACGACTGTGATCGAATAGAGTTTGATAATGATGGTTAGTGATGCAGGCTTTCATAAAACAAAAATAAACAATCTTTTCACAAATCATAGTACTTCACTTTAATTTACAAATAAACCAGAATAATCTGTTCTTTAAGGGCGAAAAAAATGTTTTAATCCAGAGACTGACCAGTGAACGATCAGATTTTATATGTAAAAAATATGTTTTTTACCCGATTTGGTAGCCCATTGACCCGCCCATTTATTAGGGCTCTCCCTATCACTTGTAATGTCTCTGACTCTAGGAGGGTGCAGACTAACACAGGCCTCCTCTGATGCATGTGAAGTTAAGCTCCGCCTCTTTAGTAACTGATACATCTCAGCCATACAGCCAATGCGCTTGGAGGAAAGCACAGGATCCCTGAGCTAGCCAATATTATTTAGTAGTGCTGAGGAGAGAGTGCCATCTTACCCGCCCAGAGAGGGCACAGCCAATTTTTGCTCTCTCGGGCTTCGGCTGCCGATGGCAAGCAGCATGATCTGGGATTCGAACTTGTGATCCTCAGATCATAGTGACAACACCTTAGCACATTGGCTAGAAATGTTTAGAGTGTGTTTGTTCACAACGTATCAGCACATCTGAAAATAGTTTTTGAAAAGTCTAAGTTTAGAGCAGATTTAATCAAAATATAGATTTTTGACACTTACTGTTTTGACTCTGTTGTTGCTGAGTTTGTGCTGAACAACATTTTAGATGGGTGTAATTTGTTAAAAAAGAAAAAAAAAGAAAGAAAAAAAAGTGAAGGCATGTCAGACTACATCAGTGTGTCTGAAATACCCTCAGACTCCAGATGGTTAACAATGATTAAATATTAACACATTATTAACACTTTTGACATTGCTTGTCTCAAATTTTTGAACCTTACTGTATGTAGTATTTACAAAAAAACATATTAACAAATAGTAACACTTAAGCTTAAATATATTAGAGTTTAAAGGTTTACAGACATTGAGAAAGGTAGACAGTGTATGAGGCAATGTAATGATGTTATTTGAATGAAGGGGTAATTATATTGTATCTAATATAAGACCAACTATACCATCAAACTACCAGATGTACTATTTATTTTCTTAATTTTAAACATATAATTGTTGATTTTAAATCATGTGAATGTCCCCCATTAGCTGATTTGCGTGTGGAGAGTAAGGAGAACCAGTGGATGGGAGTGACTGTGCAGAGTCAAGGGCCTGGAGGAAAGATTGTGGTAAGGCTCACTATCACTCTTACAATATAGCATTTCATTATTTCTGTCAAGTACTGTCTATGCAAGTCCTGCCAACCATATAAAGTGTTTCTATCTATGTTAGTGTATCCTGTCTTCTGTTTGGATCGCCAGGCTTCTTAAGGTCAACCTACAATCAGAATGGCCTTGTTGTTTCATGTCCTTGGATATGGCAATTACAGTCCTTTGTTCCAGATCATGTAAAAGACAAAATTCTTCTTTGCAATCCGTTATTAAGTGAAGTGACCTACTGTCTCTAAGCTGCCCATGTCAACATGTACCAGCTATGGTAGGAAAAAACATGTTAACCGATAATATGACATGGTTCAACTGCTACACTGACCATCAAGCAATAACACTGAGCCAGTTCATTCTAGCCAATCAAATCAAGTCAACATTGTTTATAGTGTTAGGGAGAGTGCGCCATCTTGCCCACCTGAACAAAGAGCACGGCCAGTTTTGCTCTGTCGAGGCCCCGGCTGTCAATGGCAAGCAGCATGATCGGGATTCGCACTAGCAATCCACGGATCATAGTGGCAGGGCCTTAGTCCGCTACCAGTTATAGGTTTCTACTTACTTGACACAAGTTTCTACAAACTTGACACGGTTGTGCAGGTTCCTCCTCTTCAACATTTGACGGATCTGACCCTTTCTAACTCAGGATGCCACCCAGACACTTGTCTAGTCTCTCGTCATCTCAAGACTTGACTACTGCAACTCGCTCCTGGCTGGTCTTCCTATGCGAGCCATCAGGCCCCTGCAGCTGATCCAGAATGCAGCTGTTCAGCTGGTCTTCAATCAGCCCAAGTTCTCTCACATCACTCCACTACATTGGCTGCAAATATGTCTTATTTCACAGCCGTGGTTCCCCATCATGTCTAATTATGTTTGCTTTAAAGGTCACAGTCCTCGTTGGTTCTTGTAGGGTCTTCATGGTCATGTATGTCAGCTTTTTATTGTCTTTGTGAATATTCACAGCCACTGCTTTTTTCCATAGCCAATAGTTTTGGAGTTATCATGACCCTTGCTGCATCCGCCTCCTCCACCCATCCCAACAAATGGCATTAATAACTGTTGCTTTGTAAAATCACGTTGCCTTCCATTCCATTCTGGGTCATTCTTATGTTATCTATTTCTAGTTGTGGTATCTGTTCTGATTGTCCTTCTCTGTCAGACATGTGCCCACCGGTACCAGAGGCGACTGTTTGTGAACACACCGCAGGAGTCGAGGGACATCACCGGCCGCTGCTATGTGCTGAGTCAGGACTTGAGCATAGACAGCCAATCAGACGAGGACGGCGGGAACTGGAAATTCTGTGAAGGTCGTGCCAGAGGTCATGAGAGGTTTGGTGCCTGTCAGCAGGGTCTGTCTGCAACATTCACCAAAGACTACCATTATGTCATCTTTGGAGCCCCAGGAGCTTACAACTGGAAAGGTAAAGTAAACATGATTTTTATAAATAATTGTATAGTTTTAGTTTCACTTTCATTTTCTGTACAGGATGAATCGTTTTATTCTTTATTTTGTTTCAGTTTTAAATATTTATTATGTAAACAGTGATGATAGGAAGTGTCTGAAAAAGATGGGACAAAACATAACGTGTGATTTATTTACTTTTATCACAAACTGAGTTGTAATGAGTTATGGTACATGTAAGGGTTGACCAATTATTTGTCCTGACTTATAATCAGAGCCGATATTTAGCATTGTTCCAATTATCGTAATCAGCATGTGGATTCCAACCATCCGTTGCTTTAACAGCTTAATCCTGGTCAGGATTGTGGTAAGTCCCCCTACCCCTTCACTGGGCACAAGGTAGGGCATTACACTATCTTGGCTAAACCCAGGACAAGGTGCCAATCCATCATTGGCACATACACAGACACACACACCAGGATCATTTAGACTACCCAATGTACCTGACTTCAGTGGGACTGTGGAAATTAACCAGAGGAAGCCCACGCAGATGTGAAGAGAACATGGAAACCCCACCCAGATGGAGACTTGAACCTCAGTGCTGAGAGGCAAATGTGCTAACCACCAAACCACCTTGCTGCACACTTGAATTCTATTCTGATAAAAGGGTTTTTTAATAGCTGATGCAAACAATAACACACTTCTTTGGCCCTGCCCAGTTGTCCTTGGTAGAAATGTGGACTACATGTTCAGTAAATCCAACCCAGGCAATGCTTTATTAAATTGGTAAAAGCTCAAAGTACTTTAATTTTTTTGTAATTTTTATTGAACCATATTGGTTTAATGTAAGCTTTCTTTGTAATGTAAAGGTCTTTGTACATTTTCACAAGACAAATATGTGAAAATGAAGGGGTGTCCACATACTTTTTAAGTTTGGTGTCAGTGTGAAATATAAGAGTTTGTAATATGTGTTTTAAACATGTTGCTCTTTTGTGTGGGTGTGGCCTGTAGGCATAGTGCGAGTAGAACAGAAGAACAACACTCTGCTGGAGATGGGCTTTTATGACGATGGGCCATATGAGGTTGGGGACGAAAGTCGTCTGGAGCCTGACCTGGTGCCTGTACCTGCTAATAGTTACTTGGGTATGTTTGAACTGTGAACAATGAATTGATGCATATTTGTCTGATATATCACAGATGTTGGGTTTTTGTTGACCTGATGAGGTCATTTTGGTTAGATTCTTTACATGTTGCTCCCTCTACAGTCTAAAATGAGTAAAGCAGTTGATGTGCTGGCCAGTACTTATTATAGCTTGTGTTGGTGATTTTCCATTAAAGGCTCCTTGTGTGACCATCAGTTACAGTATTATAACACTTGGCAATTCTTAGTATGTGATCATGAAATTTGCTCGTATGTCTTGGCCCCCAGGCATAATATTCAGTTATATTATTACCTCTGATAATACACAATACATGTGGTAATGAAAGTACAGAGTTAACGAGGTTAACAAGGTGTTATATGGGTTAATAATAAAATAATCAGAAAATACTGAAATATGGGAAACTGTAGAAAAACAGATGATTATGTGTCATTATTTTTAAGTCCCAATACACAGGACAGCGCTTACAGCATGTTTGCACTGTTTATACACCTTTTCTTTCATTCTAGGCCAAAAGTCACACCAGCAATAGCTCTGAGGACTATTCATGATATCAGAAAGTTCAAGATGTTCTAAAGGCCAAATTATTTACAATGTTTTCCCTCTGAAAAAAAAATGTTTTGGATTCTTGGCTCAAGGTTTCTCCTTGGATTCTGGTCACAACATTACTGAGAAGGGTAAACTGATTGTGGTGTCTGGAGCTCCAAGAGCCAATCACAGTGGAGCAGTTATCCTGCTGAAGAAAGAGGGGGAGGCGTCCACCATGCTGTCTCCAGAGCACATTTTAGAAGGCCCTGGACTTGCCTCTTCATTTGGATATGATGTAGCAGTGGTGGATCTCAATGGAGATGGGTACAGCAAAGAAAGATGGCACTATCTTACTTTAAAGCTGCTTCAGTTGTTAAAAGCACTATAGAAATGAATTTGACTTGAATGTAGTGAAACAGTCTATATGTTGCAAATTGAATGTACACAACCGGTCAGAAGTTTTAGAACATTGCTGGTCTGGGCCTAGTTGGTCAGAGGTTCATCCTACAGCAAGATAATGACCCAAATCATAAGTCCAAACTCTGCCAGAACTACCTCAGGAAAAAAGATGAGAAAAAAGAGAAAAAGAAAAAGATGGTCAGCTTGAAAACATGGAGTGGAGCACAGTCTCCAGACTTAAACCCCATCCAGCTGATTTGGGATGAAGTGAAAAGCAAAGCAAACCTAAGAAGTCTGTCAAGAAGTGTTTAGACGACGACTTGCAATGTATTTACAACCGTGAACATCCAAACGAAACGAAAAGTGAAGTAGGGTTTAGTCGACCTACCCCAAATTC
>BRDA01018715.1:0-36483 GCA_036984385.1 Crenuchus spilurus | reverse complement strand
AGACTAATATCTCCTATTCTAGTGATTAATAGTGTTTATTGAGGTTGTTTATGGACTAATATCTCACATTCTAGTGATTAATAGTGTTTATTGAGATTGTTTATGGACTAATATCTCCTATTCTAGTGATTAATAGTGATTATTGAGGTTGTTTATGGACTAATATCTCATATTCTAGTGATTAATAGTGATTATTGAGGTTGTTTATGGACTAATATCTCTGAGAGTTTTATAGAGCTTATTGAGATTACTTGTGAATTAATATCCCATATTGTATGGTTGTCTCCAAACTGCAAGAGCAGCAGAACTTTTAATGGCTCATGAAGTTGAAATTGTCCTCATTTCAAACAAGTCATCATTTGTCCAAATATAAGTCTACTGCATGTCAGAGACCGGGTGGCGAAACACGGCCTCAACCTAAAAAGTTCAAATTACTGGAAGTAGCCAAGAAATGGTTGACTTTACTGGAACATTTGCTGAAGAATGTTCCTTCCCCACACTTTAAGTTTAACTTCTGTAATCCTATAGGACTATTGCGCAGCTCTGCTGAAGGTCACACGACCAGTTTTCCATCTGATTCATTGAGAGCTCAGCATCTCCATTACAGTTTTCTCATTTTTGGCATTCCAGAAGGGCTACACGAAGCATGTAATCTTGTAAAGATCAATAGGTCAGGGTCATAGTTTAGCACAGAGGTGCCCAATCTTGCACCTGATGATCTTACCAACCTTAATATAACACACCTGATCCAAGTGACGAAGACCTTCCGGATTATCTGAATCCCAGAGTCAGGTGTGCTGGATCTGTACTCTGTAGAATGTTCTATATTTCTGCATAAATATGACCTAAAACATCATCAGGTGTTCATACAAGCCCTAAAAGTAGATAAAGAGAACCCAGTTAAACAAACGCCTTTGCTCCTAAGCTGTGGAAGAGTCTTCCATCTCATATTCTTTAAAAAAGTGTTGAACCCTCTGGAGTCTACTTTCCCGCCAGCTGCGTATTAACAAAATTCCACATAAACACTTTTATACTTATAGATTTTATCCTAGAAACAAAACTAACCAGCTAACAAAAGAACATTGCAAGAACATTGTGAGAACGTTCCATTTAGGTTATGCTAACGTTTACAGAACGTTATGGTATGGAGTTCTTGCTTGGTTATCAGAACGTTAGGTGTGAACATTAGGCTAGAACGTTCTTTGAACATTCCCTTATTGTTATTATTATAATACACCCGGTCAGGTGACAAACAGGGAACATTCGTTCATCGTTAGGCTAACGCTAGGTTGGAACGTTATATCTAGGTTTCTTCAAACTGTAGTCAAAACCTTCACAGAACATTCCAGGAATGTTGTCATGTAACAGAACCATGCAAAAACAATACCAGAACGTTAGTTTAACGTTCTGTGTTACATGGGTAAACATACCCCGGAAACCCTAAAGGGTCTACTTTTCAGATATATGCAGCTGGATTCAAAATATATGTTTAGATTGTTGTGAGAGGAGCTTAAATAAGCAGAGACACATCTGTGAGAGTGGCTCAGACAGCTGTGCAGGTTCTGCAGTCTGTGATGGTTTGAGCTGCTGCTGTTGGTCCACTGTGTTTAGTCCAAAGTCAACACCTACCAGCAGATTTTACAGCACTTCATGCTTAAACATATTGGCACTAACAGCTAATGCCAGGTGGTGTATTAACCCAGCAGTGAGCAGAGTAGTGGAACGGAGTTCTCTGCTGTGTCCAGTACTTTTGGAGTGAGTTGGGAAGTTGAAGATGAGGTGGTGGTCATAATTATCCAACATCTTAATGCACTTGTTGCTGAATGCAATCAAATCCTCACAGCAGTGCTCTGAAATCTAGTATAAAGTCTTCCATGGACAGCAGACAGTTACAGTCAATGAAATGTAAGTTATGATATCTGATATTTGATTTTTTTATGTATAATTGTAGTATAATGATCACTGGTAGATGTGTAGCTGAACAAGTTCTCAAATTTGGTATCTTCAACCAACCAGGATTGAATATCTGTAACAAACGGCAACAACTTAATTGCAGATTATGGAGGCTCAGCATGAATGCAGAAGATATAAAGTGTAGATCTGAACACATGCTATTATTTCAGCCTGTCGTGCTCAGGCATTCCAGCATGGAGTTGATAAGGTAATGCAAGTAGCTCATCTGGGGATGTATATTTTAACTAAGGGAGGACATGCCAGAGACGTATCCCACTGGGCTTGAAATGATGCCTGAAATCACATGTTCTATCTCACTCCCTTCTTATATTGTTTTTGCTCAACTTTGAATGTGTTCTCAGAACTAATTCAGGATAAAACAATCTACTTTAAGACTACACCAATCAGCCATAACATTATAACCACCTCCTCTACACTCACTGTCCATTTTATCAGCTTTTTATTTAAAAAGGTAAAATTGATTAATTACAGGTGAAGTGACACAATTAAATCTGTTTTTTGTTTTAATGTTGATCAGTATGACTTGTAGCTCAAATTATTAGAATATTTCTTTTGAGTAAATTGTCAATCAATCAACTTTTATTTTCTCTTGAAAATTCTATATTTACAACTTAAATTGTAAATTGGATTGAAAAGCAAATTAAAATGAAATTTATTAATTATCGGAGTGAACTACATAAACTAAAAAAATCAACAAGATAAAAAGAAAAAAAGAAAAAGAAAAAAGAAAGGAATAAATAAGATAAAAAATATGACAATCATAAACCAATGTTCTACATTTGAACATAAAAGAAAAAGAAAAAGGCAAACTAAAGTTTAAAATAAAAATATAAAATAAAATTGAACTAAAATAAAAAAGACCCTAATAAATAGCCTGACATTGGTAATTTTTTTCATTGACATTTTTTTTAAATATTTATTTTTTTTTAATTACTATTCAGACAGCATCAACAATAAACATATCTCAAAATATGTCACTTTACTTTGGAATATCTTAATATTCTAAACAGTATTCTTATTTTTGCAGATGCATTAGTATGAGTCATGGTCAACATCGGCCCACATAAGTGACTTTTAACTTTTAGATTCAGTAAGAACAGAATTTAAAAGTTAAAAGTACGACAAGCTGCTTTAGGAGCAGAGTTAGTGCCATGAGAATATAGTAAAAGTAAGCTCTATATAAATGGCAGAAGCTTAAGCTTCATTTAACTCTGAGCAGAGGAGCAGTTTGCTCTTCCAGTCAGGGCTAGTTGTCCTGTTTGGTTGGTTTTATAGCAATGACAATTTGGCGCAGGATTCAACATTATCATGACCCCGCCCCTCTGTGTTCTGATTGGGTGCCTCACAAAACCAATCATATGTAAGTCTGCCATCAGAAGATATATCAATAAATCAAACACCAAATAGTGAAAAGAGGATGGATTTTGTGTACAAATTATCTGGATTTTGCTGGACTTTTATTATTATAGTCATTTTATTGTTATTATTGATGCTTTTTTGAAGTTAGTTGAAGGAGTGGAATGAACTGTTTAATTGTGCTATGTGGGTTTGTTGCTTTAGTAATGGCGTTATTCTAGCTACATGAGTTATCTGCAATGCAACGACTCGTTATTCTACATTTCTGCATAATACTGATGGTTTCTATAGCCATAAGGATATTATTAAGAGGTACATTTTCAGGCAAAATGCCACTGAAGGCCTAGGTGTGAAATGCACAGCTCACCACTGGGTAGCAATCACGTGTGATGCTGACATGAGCATTAAAACTGTCAATAAGTTCTCGTAACCTAACAGGACCAAAGATAAAAGGTTTTTCTTGAGCATGATTGAGTTAGTCTAATTCAAACCATACTGCTTACCGCTGAACCCTGCAGACAAGATCATCTCCATTCCCTTCTGCAGTAAACAATGAAAGTTCGTTTACAAAGCCCTGGTGCCATAGCTTTGTTTGGTCTTAAAAGTTCATCGGTGGGCTCTTTCCTGGGCCATGGGAGGTTATTTAACTCAAACCATCTGCACCTTTGACTAGTTTACATAATGTCAAAGCAAGCAGGCTCCCATAACAGCCATGGCACTGTAAACCACACACGTGCTGGTTGGGTTTTCGTCCGCCCAGGAGGTGGTCCTCAGGGGCCAACTTCTTACTGTATGTAATCTGGTGTGCTTAACCCAGGTTGTGGATTACTTACAGCCCAGAACACCAGGAAAGTGGAAACCACAGCAAGAAAACAAAGAGCGAAATCAAACTCCACAAAGTCTTTACTTAGTTAATAGATGGAGTTTAGGTGAGACTTTAGGTGAGGATTACAGCCAGAGACAGTCAGATGACTCGATAAGTGTGAGATGCTCATATGTTGGTGATTGAGGAAGGGCACAATCATTCCATGTGTGAACAGAAAATATGCGCAGCACATGTTCAGCACCGGGACAAATGGGTGTTGAAAAGGGGCAGTTCTGGGAATGGAGGCCCGTGTGCTGTGCTGACAGACATGGGCAAAGTTTTCATGACATTTATTTGGGTATCCAAACTGGACAGACGATTCTAATGTCTCCCATTGAGGTGGAAAGAAGGCCTCATGTATCAAGTTGAAAAGTGGGAGATGAACATATGTCTGCACAGGAAGCAGCAGAAGCAGTTGGTTAGGAATTGCCACCATTGGGTAGTGTTGTTGTCAAACTACTAGTCTCAAGTCTGAGGGAAGACAATGGTTGGACACATCACGTCTGAGGGAAGACAAAGACCAGGACACCTTAATTTAGAGTCAATACAGAGACGATAGTAAAGTGTGAGTCAAAACAAAGAATGGTACACATCAAGTCTGAGTAAAGCCTGAGACTTTTAGTAGTTAAGTCCAAGTGAAAACCAAGACTGGGACATATCGAGTCCGAGGGTGCTTTCACACCTTTGTTTGGACTTTCAGACTTTTCAGTTTGGTCCGAACCAAAATAGCAGGTGTGAAAGCAGCCACGAACCACAGTCTGGACCAAAGGAACAAAATTTGGTCACAACCAGATTCGCTCACAAAAATGCAGTGTGAAAACAAACCGAACCGAACCAAATAAATACAAAGTAATAAACCCATGAACCTTGGTTCAGACCAAGGTCCGGACTTTCAGGTGTGAAAGCACCCTGAGTCAAAACTGAGACTTTTAGTAGTCAAATCTGAATCAAGACAAAGACACATTAAGTCTGAGTCAGGCCAGAGCATTCTAATAGTCAATTCTCAGTCAAGCCCAAGACCAGAACCCATTGAGTCTAAGTTAAGACTGAAACTTTTAGCAGTTGAGTCACATCTAGTCTGAGTGACGACCAAGATTGGGACACTTAGTGTCTGAGTCAAATATGAGTTGGCCTGAGTATTCTAATTGTCAAGACCAAGATCAAGCCCCATCAAGAACACTAAAGACTTTTAGTAGTTGAGTGTGTGTCAAGATCAAGACTGTGAGTGGCCAAGACCAAGAGATGACATAGACCAGATTTTAAACATAATTAACATGACCTCAGACAGATGCATTGAACAATTTCCAAGTCCACATCACCCCAAGACCAAGACAGGACAGGAGTCCAAAGAGTTTGAGATTGAGGCCAATCATTTATGGTACTATCACTACCATTGGCAATGTAATGGGAACCAACTTTGCAATCCCAGAATTTCATCACACCAACAAACAAACCTTTTTGCAAAAGTTGTATAAATTTGGGTTTCACAGCACGCAAAGCAGGTCAGGGATTGCCACCACTGAAAACTCAACCTTGCAATATCAGAAGTTTGTCTGGAGCTTCTGCCGAGCAAAGAACAAAAGAGGAATATTCAGAAGCAAGCTTCTCTTGGGGCAGGAAGTGCCGACATATGGGCAACACTGAAGTGTCCCTTCACTTCCGAGATCTCTGTTTATCCATAACCCCCCAAAAAGAGAACATGGTATTCGTCTACCTTTGAGAAGCTTTGTTTTCACTTTCTGGTTCCTCGGCCTCGCTTGGTAGAGTGAGCATGCTAACGAGAAACAGATGTTTCAGATTGAGGGGGGCAGGAAGAGAGGAGACAGGAGTTGGAGACAGAGTCTTCAGACACGCTGTCAGATAGAGTAAAGAGGCTCTCCAATGCGAGGAGGTGTAATTTAATCACCCTAAGACCGAGACAGGGCAGAGTGCTCCCTCAGTCACCTCCCAATTACATCCATTGCTCTTGTTTGTCTGCCGTCTGCTAAAATGCTTAAACACAATGGATTCTGGGTATAAATATGAACCCTTCCACTTTCTAGTCATGTATTTAGTCATTGCAAGTTCCCGCTGGGATGCCAAAAGTTAAAAGTGACACAGCTGCCCACGTGGATTGATTTTGTGCTTTGTGGACTTTCTAAAGTATGAACAATCAATCTTTAGCATCATAATCACATACTTTAGAAGATCAAATGGAACCTGCCCACTCAGCATGCTTCACTAGGGTCATGGCGGGGACTGCGGTTTGTAAAATAGCTGGGAGATTACAGTAGAAGAAGGTTGAGGTGTACGCATGTGCCTGATTTATTTTTCAGAGGGTGCATTTAAGGATCCAGCTCCCTTCATCAATCTTTTCGCACTAAGACTCAGAGGGGTGGCGTATTTCACCCTGGACCATATCTTTCATGACTCTGCCACCACTCGGTTATATATGCACACATTAACTCCTTCCACCGGCATATTTATGCAAGGCCGGAGCTCATGAGGCAGGAGCATGTGTTTGTGTGCTTGTTTAAGGGACGAGTGTTATAAAACCTGATTGGCTAAGCCATTCTCAATATGCCAACATGACTGGACAATGCAATTACATATTCTGTATTTAACCCTTGTGAGCCTTATTTTTTAATACTTTGCATTTTGCCAGTGTGATTGCACACAACAGAATTTGACCTCCACTTTTAACCCATCCATGCTGTGAAACATACACACTCTCATTTCAGTGGGAGTAGCTGGAGCCTGTACTCTCTAAGTATAGCTTTGTTTATGTGATATTCTCTGACCTCTGCCTAGATTCTTACTACTCGTAAGCCCAAAGTTTTGTGTATGCTTTGTTGGTTAATGAACTTGGACTGTGTTTTGGTTTACCAATCTGGATCTTCCCTTCCTTGTAAATAAAGTGCATTTAACCATATATGTGTGCATGTCTGGTCACTATCTGTTTGCCCGACTCATGACAGTTAATTTAGCTGTAAAATTAATCACACATTCACCCAACAATGTCTAACTCTGAACAATGACATCACATTCCTAATGATCAGATTCAAGTCAAGTTTACTGACAATATTTCACTTACAGTAGAACAAGAATACACTATTATTCAGTACAATACACTATTAGATATTAAATCTTAAGATATTAAAGCCTGCCATACTAGTCTGTCTATTACTGATACTCCCTTAAGAGTAATCATTATTTGTGGTAGTATTTAATTATTTATTATTATGCTTTATTTATTTTTGCCTGTGGTCATAGTGTAGGGGGGGATGAATGAGTAGATATTAATGAAGTAACCATCACAAACAGATAAACAAACAGTGACTGTAAAACGCAGAGAAAGGATGGAGAGATAAGAAAGAACAAAAATAAACATTTTAAATAAAGTAAACAATTACAGTAAATAAAAATAAAATCTGTTTTTGAGAATTGTCACCTTTTTTTGTCATATGTCACCTTGGCTGCTCTGCCTTGTGCCTAACAACAGCCCTTAACCAGAGCAAAATAGCTACTGTATGGTCTCTCTTGGCTTATTGCTTTTATTAAGTTCAGTGTGTTGCATCAGTGAGTCTCCACAGTATCTGAAGTACCAAATATGCAGGTCCATGGTGTGCATTGCTTTGCCTCACTGAGTTCACGGATGCTGAACCTCCTGTAGCTGTGGCGGTGAAGAATCAAGCTGTGCTGTAAAAGAACAGCGAAGATCAGTTACAGGCCCAGCTGGCTGCCTCATTAGACTGCACATAAAACTCAAGCCGCATCAGCAGCGTGTGATTTAAAAGCTCATGCTTTACTCAGCTGCAGCCCCCCAACTTATTCTGTCCACCACCCCCCCACCCAGGGGGAATGACCAGTTATCAGTTCCTGATAGCACTCTGACTTATTGTGAACTGTGTGTAAATTAGACTACAGGGATGTTTTTCATAGTCCTAATGTAGAGAAAGCTCACAGTCTCTGATTTAGTGTGTTGCTAATTAGGGATATTTTTAGGGTTTAAGTGTGGCTATTTATGGGTACTCTAATGGATACTACTCATCATTTAGTGCACAGCCTGCTGGTGAGGGATCTGGTCTTGTGACTGAAAGGTTGCTGGTTTGATCCTCATGCAGGTCATGACTGAAGTGCCATTAAGCAAGGTACCTAACCCCCATCTGCTCCCCAGGTACCGCAGCAGGTAGCCCATTGTGTTCTGTAGAGTGTGTATGAGTGTATGTATTCACTGCACAGATGCTAAAGGGTGTTTAATCTTTCTCAGAACTCATCCTTAATTATAGATTCATCTTAGACCGTTAAAGTCTGTCTTCTTATCACTATCATTTTTTATGAATCTCTGTAGCTTGGCATGCATTACTCCAGAATTCTTCACTTCCTGCAAATAAAGTATGAAATACATTTTATAAGGAATGATTAATGTTTCCCTGTATTTACTATAATCTTACCTGGATATTCAAAATCTTCCTTTTCAAGAAGATGAGGTTTGTACTGGTTTTTATATGATACACCTCAGACAAGACTTACTTATTCTGTTCTGCCTTTTCTGTCTTTCAATATTAGGCTTCAGTTGTTTTATAGAATTAAATGCCATTGAGAAGAGGTAAACATTTAAAATTTGAATAAGGAGAGTTCAGTACATGGAATTGAGCTTCAAATACTGTTTATCTGTTTACCACAAATCACACATAAACAAACCAGCACAGAAAACAGACCAATACCACAATCCTAGACTTTCAATTCACTCACCTCCTCTCTCAGACACTTCTCTTCCATACCGTGCAATTCTTCTCTCTTCTGTTTTTCCTCAGCTCTCCATCTAGTTTCCATTTCCCTCCTGTTTTCTGGCACCCATATTGTATTCTGCTTCAAAATTATAAAACATAAAAAAGGCAAGACATGATCGTCTAGGGGAAAATATAACTGCTGTTGACCCTGTATCCAAAACAAGAAAAAATAACAAGTATAAAGACTGTCGATTTTAATGTTACATACAAATTCTGTTTGCCATTGTGGTGCCTCAACCACATAAATAATTATTAACATAATTATTAACAAGCTCGCCATAAAAAGTAAAAAAAAACAGTTTCAGAAAAGAAAGAGCAAATCAACATGTTTAAATGGCATGTAAAACCATATCTGTGCATTTCTCACCTCGAACATACCTTCTGTGTAGACATCTGAGAAGTTTAAATGACTAATAATTCATTTTATAGCAGATTTAACCAGTAACACAGAAGACCTAGTTTACTATTCATCAATTAATATATTTTACAAGTGTAATTATGTAATATTTTAAATATTTTACATGTACATGAACCCTAATGTAAAGAAAATATGAAAGACATACACAACACAGAGGCACAAATTAGAGTCACTGTTACAGACTCTTCAGCCTGAACTGAGAAAGCATTCTCCATCAGTTTCCTTATTTAAATCAGTTTCTTATTTAGAGTCTCTCTTGGGACAACACTCAATGACTCAAATGTCTGACAGAAGCACAACCATTCATTTAGTGATGCTAGCATCAAGTTGCAGTTATATGGAAGCTTCTTTGATGGCTGATACACGAAGGTTCTCTTATGTAGAGGAAAAGAGTATTACTTTAGCATAACATGTTTGAATGTGTGCTCATTTTTTGAGTTGGTGGGTAAAGAACTCACACATCTTGATGCTAACCCAGGCTGTCACCTGTGCAGACCTGTGGCACAAAGAGTCCCTGTGTGAGAGAATGTTAACATGAGTGAAATGGGAGAAAGAGTTTGGTTTACTAGGTGTAATGACCCTGCAGTATCATTATGAAAGAGGCTGTACATGCAGTATCTGCAGCTCTGGTATCAAATCATGTAATCACTGGGCACTTCATTAGCTTGTATCTACACTCACTTTAGCTCCACTGACCACATACATGCACTTTGTGCTGACAGTATTATATCTGTTTCTCTGTATACTCTATTAGCCTGTTTGTCAATGATGAGTGCCTGGCCCACTCATACCAGGCACTATACCATCTCCACATCATCATCACTGCAGTGCTGAGAATGAAAACCCACAACGTGGTCCTGAACAGTGAAATGAGAGTAACACATACAAACAGATGGACTTTGTGGTTTTTATGATGTACTGTAAGGGAATTTAAGAGAGAAAGGTTGCCAGTTTCATCCTGTGAACCAGAAAGACATAGCTGATGTGCCCTTGATGAAGTCACCTGACCTCCAAGTGTTCAATGCATGAATAGGATAACCATGGAGGTCAGATTCCAATCAGTTCTTCCTTCCACCTTTCTTCCCTCTACTTCCTTATAATGGAAGACCATTTTGGTAAAAGAGATGTTGATGAAGAACATTTGTAAATGTAGAACCTCTAAATAATGTACAGGTTTTAGGAAGCTTTAAGTTTTATGTTGAATGGATGGTTATTTAATGTGAAGTTCCTCTTCCATGCTTATAATTGCTTTTGCATTAATGAAATACAGCATTTTGCACAAATCCTGGCTATTATGAATATATCACTATGACTTGTGGATTGATGAATGTTCCATTCATCCACAAAGCCTTTGCTCCGTACCACTTGCTGAAGTTGTTCTCACATCAATGGGGCATCACTGTTATGCCACTGAGAGACTCAAAGTATGAGAAGTCCATTTTCAGTACACCTTCACTACAACAGCTCTAGAACATTTCACAGTTAGAGGTTTTTGAGTTGCTGCCTCTACCATTCTTCCCTTAGTACCCTATCATCATAGACATCAGTCACTCCACATCCTTTGCCCATGATGATGACTTTTGCTAAAACATACTGGTGTACTCACGTTTATAACTGCGGCAAACCTTGTCATGGCCCTGGAAGAGTTCATTCCATACCAGTGGTGGCCATAATATTCCAATATGACTGTGTACATACTTTTCTTTTCATCATGAGCACATCTCCTGCATCCAAATTGTACTGGTTATTTACATTTGAGGAATGTAGCAGACGCTTTTATCCAAAGTGACTTACAATTGGGGGTTAGGTGCCTTGCTCAAGGGCACTTCAGTCGTGACCTGCCCTGGGATTGAACCGGTGACCTTCAGGTCACCAGACCAGATCCTTAACCACTAGGCCACGGCTGCCCCATCCAGAATACCAGGCTCATATGGCTTCAAGAAGCAAGATTTTATTTGTTTGGACTTTATACGAGGTTCAAGGGGTTAAATTATTTAGGCTAATAATGTATTACACTACAGTAAAGGAGTAAAGGAGCTACTCATCGAGTTTTGGAAAGAATCATTATTATGACTTAAGCAGTCTGTTTTTCTGTGTCAGCTTTCTCTTATCCAATCTAAACCCAGCTGGGGACCTGAGCCTTCTGCCAGCATACAGTGTGTGTACAGCCCACGGCTGCGGCGTCGGGTGTGGAGGCGATACGTTCGCCAGAGTGAGAGAGTGAGTCAGAGTCAGTAGGCTGGGTATGGACTGTGTGAGGCAGGAGACTCACGCTGTGTGTCTGTCACACTCTTGCACTCATACTGGACCTCAGCACCAGAGCGGGTGGGTCCATTGTATTTGCATTGTGAGAACATCTGTTTTATTTAGTGTTCATGCTTGATTCCAGCTCAGCAGTTGTGAATACCACGGCAGTGTGTGCGCATGTGTGTCCTTCTGGTGGGGACTGAAAGTCCTCATAATGGTAGGAATACATGTCATCTGTAAAAGTGGGGACACTTTGCTGGTCATCGCAAGACATGGTTTGGTTGCTAAGGTTAAGTTTAGGTTTTTTAAATCAGTTTTACACAAGTAAATAGAATGTCTTCACTAGTATAGTACTATCTAAGTGTGTTTGTATGTATGCAGCAGGTTTATGCCATACTGTAGAAACCAAAACCTGTTTAAACAGTCAAGCTGGTCCCCACAACATGAATCGTGGAATTTGAAAATGAAGACATGTTTTGAGTTTAGGGTTGGGGTTTTAACTTTAAGTCTAAGTCTAAGAATTTGCAGAATTCCCAAACTGCATGCATTATGAAATTATTGATTTAATTATTGATTTGATTATCTGTGTCATATCACAATATGATGATTATTCAGTTATGGAAAATTAACATAAAACCTGATAAATATTTAGGGTTGGGATTAAGTTTAAGTGTTAAGGCCAAATAAGAGTTATGTTTATGATTAGGGTTATCAGGTTGCATTTCAGGTTAAGGTTAAGGTTAAGGTTAGTAGTTAGGACTAGGTTACTGAGAACTAGATTAAAGTTAGTGTTAGAATCAGGGTTAGGGTTAAGATTAAGGTTAAAAATTAAAATTAAGGTTAAGTCTAGAATTAGGACATAGTTAGGCTTAAGTTTAGGTTTAGGGCTTTTGGTGATTGTGTTTGTGATGGTGGCTAAAATGAGGAGTTGCATTCATGTTAACTGCTCAGATATGAAGATTTGAACATTAATTTCCCATAAACCAACAGTCTTGATACTATCACATAATATAACAAAGATATATGACTGTATCACAACTAAGGAGAGAGAATGGACTAGATCCTTGGCTAGTTCATCAACACTCCAGACCTGCCAAATCAGATTCTGCTGTGTGCCAGGCCTCAGCAACGTCTGCCTGTACTGCACATCAGCCTTTTATATCTCTGCTGCTTTTTTCATCACTGCTCAGTTTATGTGCAGTTCTCTTCCACCATTTCATGAGAGACACCGAGGAGAAAATGATCAGAGTAGGTTGATGATAAATCTCATATTATTGCCGAAAATGATGACATTGACGTGAGCCCTTAGAGACGCAACAAGAAGCGGGCTTTAGTTCAGAGCCAATATAGAAACCAAGTTTACACAAGGGTGCTTGCAATGTTAGCTTCACTGTGCTTGTGTAAGTTTTTGTGAATTGTGTGTTAGCTTTGGCACAAAAGGTGAAAATAGCCATGTGGAGTTATAGAAGAATTTGTCTGATCTCTTTACTGGCGTCTAGAGATGAAGAACACTCAACTTATCCTGAGATCTGCGTTACCATTCAAGAGGACTGCAGGGAGAAAGCAAGAAGAAACAAACGAATGTAAATCTCTTCTTGAGTCTTTGTGCCAACTGCACACTATTCCTGGACTCATCTGTTTAGCTCACAATGAAGAAATAATCCAGAAACAAGGCTGTAAATCTGCAGATACTCTTCAGATATCCACAAAGCAAGACCATTCAAAACAACCAGATATGCCAGTCAATGCCAAGAGTGACAAGTACAGTGGTAAGCCTACTTACGAGCATCCCTACTAACGAGTATTCCAGGTAACAAGTCGAGATCTCTGAATATTTTTGTTTCAGGTAACTAATAAAATTCCAAGTAACGAGTAGCGTAAATTAGTTCAAGTATGCCAACCGCTAGGGGCGCGGCGGTCGTAGCATCTCCTAGATGCTAGCGTAGAAGAAGAGGTCAGTCATTGCCTTTGACCGCTGTCCAGTGAAAGTGAAAGTGCTAGTGAAAGCGACGCAAATCCTGCACGGATTAAACTCGTAAGTAGGGTTACCACTGTACACTCAATGGCCACTTCATGAGGTAAACATAACATACCTTGTATCTACACTCATTGTCCATTTCATCATCTATATATAATATTTACTGCTTAGAGAAAGGCTGCCAAAGTTGATCTGTGTATTCTACCATCTCACACCTTCTCACATTGCCTGAACAGATGATGTGATGGACAGACAGACAGACATACAGACTAGACCTATCCAGTTTCGCACCAGCTCAGCACACCCGTTGCACTCTCTTGCATCATGCAGGTCTTGTTTCAGCTTGGATCATGCAGTAGGGAAATCAGTCGCAAAGTGTACACTCAGCAACGGTGAGACGATTCACGTCTCTGGGTGATTCATATGAGAAACAGTGATGTCATGTATAATATGAACATGGAGGCTCAGAGACAAAGGTAGAATCCATTTTTGCAGACTGTACCGTGGATAAGATGCAGAATACACAGTAAAGGCTTAATGCACTCAAAGTCCAAGGAATGCAGACTGTGCCAGTGAAGTGAAGACAAGAATGGCCATGGGCATGTTGGTGACGGTCAAATTGACAAAAATGTGGAAAAGTCAATGAGCACCAACACCAAACTAAGACTGATGAAAGCCTTGGTCTGGCCAGTAGCTACATATGGATGTGAAGCCTGGACACTGAAGAAAGAGGAAGAAAGACGTATTCAGGCTTTTAAGAACAAGTGCATCAGGAAGCTGCTGAAGATCTCATGGATGAAGATGATGACCACTGAGCAAGTCTATGAGATGTCAGAACTCAAAAGGAGTTACTGATGCACGTTAAATCCCACAAGTTACGTTACTTCGGTCATGTGATGAGGCAGCACATGAGAGCATTGAAGGAAGTGTTATGACTGGACTTGTGGAGGGAGTCAGAAGACGTGGAAGACCAAGAATAACCTGGATGGATAACATCAAGACGTGGACTGGATTATCAGGTGCTAATCTGGTACAAGCAACCAGAGACAGATGGCATTGGAGAGAAGTGACTCGTCTGTGCAGCCTACCATCACAAAGCAATGACGGTGTGTGACATGACATGACAGTCCAAGGAAAGGATGGTCTGGAATGCTCTACATGGTTCTGAGGTTTGAGAGAAGTTTTATACTGCTCCTGATGATGTCTCAGATTGATCTCAGGTGGGTCTGGTTTACGTGATCATTGAATAGATTAGCATTCCGGCAAGAGTGACATCTGGTAGTGCTGTGGATGATTGTCCTGCCTGGCCTTGGGTGAGCCTGTGTCCTGAGTTATGGTTGTGGGCAGGGTGCCATTTACATTCCAAGAACATGACCCTTGTTCCATCACCAATGAAGAGCATCCACATGGATATGGATGTGACAGCAGCCGGTTATTTTGGGGTTACTTTTAAGGCTGTACAGAAGGTAAATGGCACCAGAATCTTTACTGATGAGTGCCCCTACAGTTTGTAATCTGACATGGCACATTCAGATGATATGACTGACAATCACTGACCAGACCTCAGAGAATAAGGACCTTTGATGTAAGTCAATTTCATTCTGAAATCAAGGTTCTAGAGTCTGAAAAGGCTTCCAAAGTGTCCAGAATCCAATGTCCAGTTTCCACAGTCTTGTAATAATTTGGGCTGCCAGGTTATCTGCGAGTGTTTGGCCCATGTTTTGTCAGAACTCTCAGCACAAATCAGCTATTACACAAAGTCTTGATGAGAGTCGGAGCCTGTTTATGAAGATGGAGATCATTTGAAATGGGCAGGACATCAAGATACCAGCCTCTATTCTTATAAAGGACATGACCAGACCTCAGAGAGGGCAAAGGGAGACATGTGACAAGGTCACTTTGTTGTCACGTTGTGCAGAGCGTAAAATATATGTTATATTTTATCAGCAAACCACCACCATTGCCACCACACCACTTCTCTAAAGTGCCACCCCTCCCCTAACAAATGCTTAAAGAAACCAATATTCAAAGCATTTCTGAGTTCAAAGTAGGGGGGCATCTGTCAAGAAAGGTTGAGAATCCCTGGTCTAGTCCACATATTGGCTTCCCATTGCCCACTTGTGGGGAGACATTGTTGTGCACCACACAGGCTAGGACCGCCCCTGTTTAGAGCCTTTTTAGCATGCCACAATATTCATCTTTTAAATGTGCGCCACACATGCACCACAGCTTTCAACAAAATATGACATTACAGTTTCCAAAGAGCCGGAGTGTGATTTGTTTAGTTTATGGACATTGTCAGTTGTCACCAAGTTAGTGGAGCAGTTGAGTTTAACCAGAACCCCACGAGTCACTGAAATACTGTACACCTAAACACATCTGTGATTGATCATTTACTGTCAGCTAATGGATGGAATAAGTAGTGCTAGGCTAACTAGAACTCTAACAGGGAAATCATTTCCAACTTTGAGTTTGGGTCAGGGACAGATCTAGACATTTTGGGGCCCTGAGTAGACTTTGACCTTCTCTGTGTTTCTTTTGTGAAGCAGGACAGGAAGAATATTGATGCCTTTTGGGAAAAGTTCTGGACCAAAGCTCACCTTTCATTAGAAGCCCAGATAACCAAACTGAATCTCTTATTTGAGACACATTATGAGAAGAACCAGTTATTCTGAGAAGACAGTTATGCTGGAACAGAGGATGATGACCAGTAACAAGATGGATGGATTATGAATGAGCCATTAAGAGGCCTGAAGACCCAAACAGAAGATGGAAAGTTGGAGAAGAAGTGACCAGAAGTAAGAATCAACTTAATGGCACTTCACAATAAATACGACTTTATGATAATAAATGAATCTACAGGTAATTATCTAAGCTTTATCTTTCTAGACTGACTACTTGATGTCTTACATGCCAAAGCAAATCACTTGGCCCAGTTCTGGCCTACGCTTATGTACTAATTCCTTGGCCCAAATAGCACCAATGAATGATGGTGATGATGGTGATATAGCCTCAATTAAACCCAAATTAATCCAGAACTCAGGGATGATACAGTTGGCTGGCTATTTGCAGGCGTTTGGCCCAAAATTGAAATAGAGTTCAAACTTTTCACATGGTATTTGGGCCACATGTGGCCCAGAATTCAAATACCAGGACAAACCTTAAGGCCTGGAGTCTGAGTTGGTAATCCACCAATGACATATCTGGAATTACCATGTCATTATCATATGACAGGTCACATCATTTGGTGGGAAAAATGTGCAGCTCTCTGACTTGCTCTGAAAAACATGTATCTGCTTATTTAAGCTCCTCTCTCAAATAACTAAAAATATTTAGATTCAAGCTTTATATCATTGATAAATAGACCAATTAAGGTTTCCAGGGTATGTTTACTTTTGTTTTAGGATAAAATCTTGCCATTTTTATAAGTGTTTTTGTGAAATTTTGTTAATATGCCACTTGCAAGAGTGCCAACTCCAGAGGGTTCAACATGACTGATACAACTGGACCAGCTTTGACTCACAATACACTCATTCATTCTGGATAAGAGCACCTGCCAAATGCAATGAATGTAAATGTAAATGTGACCCACAAGAGCCCTGATTGGGCCATGTCCAGGTACCTGGATTGACACAACACATTTTGTTTTTCTTTTCTTTTGTTTTTTGACTCTAGATGTGAAATGTTTTTAAATTTTAATTGTCCAGCCCTCTTCCAAAGTTGTTATAGCGCCCCCTGTTGGCTGCGGCATCCTGAACAACTGCTTAGGTAGTTTATTACATAGTTCAGGCACTGGACTGAATGTTAAAATTGTGTCCAGCTACCTACAAATATCTTAAAGTAAAGTCATTTTAATGACTGCCCGTTAGCTCACTGCAAGCGATGGCAGGCCGGATTACTGAGGGGCAAACATGAGTTACCTGATCTGTAGCACATCGTATATCTGTCATATTAACCCTTTTATGAATCTAAACAATATCTCAGAGTGGATGGCTGAGATATAAATCATAAGAAGAAAATAAAAAGGTGAAGAGTGAGATGTGGGTGTTATTGTCAATTATAATGGATTTCTGCTGAAGATTAGCTTTGTGGCTAAGGTTACCGGTTCCCTGCTTGGCCTGACGTGTCTTGAAGACTGAAACGAGCCAATGTGGAACGTTAGCTTTATCCAGCATGAAGGTAAACATTACAGAAGTTCGTCTCTAAGCGATGCCTCCGTGACTGTTTTGTCCATGGCTCACCGGTCTGGGCGCTCGACTGATTTTTGGAGATTAAAAAGGGAAACAGTTAATTTGTGATTACAGTCCTTGACAATGCAAAGGGAAATAAGGAGCGTAGAAATGTGGGCTGCTGCAGTTTGTCTTTATGCGGATACTTGGGCCGGCATGTGGAACCAATTATGAAGCAATACAAAGCGATTACTGGGGACCTTTTTTCAGTTCTCGCTCTCTGCCTTGATTTTTTTCAGGCCATCACAGGCAGGTAGACATTTAAACCTTTGACTCTTGAACTGCTGGCTCTCAGTAGCATGACTTCACTGACAGGTTGTGAAGGCTACACACTGCAGAGAACACTGTACGGTCTCTGTGCATGCTCATTAAGGAGAATATATTGTTCTTAAGTCCGGCCTAAGGGGCGGCACGGTGTCTTAGTGGTTAGCACGTTCACCTCTCAGCGCTGAGGTCTTGGGTTCGAGTCAACATCTGAGCAGAGTTTCCATGTTCTCCCCGTGTCTGCGTGGGTTTCCTCCGGGACTCCAGTTTCCTCCCACAGTCCAAAAACATGGAGGTCAGGTGGATTGGGTACTCTAAATTGTGTGCGTGTGTGTGTGTGTGTGTGTGCGTGCATATGTGTACACCCAGTGATGGACTGGCGCCCTGTCCGGGGCTTGGTTGAATAGTGTAATGCCCTGCCCTGCGTCCAGTGAAGGGGTAGGGGACAAACCGCGACCCTGATAAGGATTAAGCGGGTGGGATAATGAATGAATGAATGAATGAAAGTCCGGCCTAAGATCAGTTGTAGGACTTTTCTGTACATCTATATTAAGACAGGAAATCAAAGAGAATTTGTTATTTAACTCGAGGTTAAGTGACATCAGTGACTGGATTAGGTTATTGGGGAACATCTATAGAACATGTCTCCTGAATAATTCACATCTGGATGGTATTAAAATTGACTCCAGGATGAGCAACTTTCCTCCCAGATAGCAAAAATCACGCGGCCCGAATACCCCATACCCCATCTGAATCACACTGGCCCAGCTTCGAATCGAATCCTGGACTGATTCTGGTCTAAATACACAAGCCACATTAAGGCCAAATGCTACATACTGATATTTAATGTCGGCCCACGTCCGGCCCAAATACTCTGCCATGTAGTTATTTTAATAGAATTTTTAGATATGTAATATTAAAGTGGCTTTATTATTTAGTACTTTGGTTTACTCTAATCAGCAAAGTGTAAAAAATGCACTTTTTATGAGCACACCAGATAAATGGCCCGAGGCGCTTTTAGTAATACACAGGGTGCCGAGCATAAATGTGACAGTTGGCCCAAACCCCTTTAATCAACACAATGGGTTTCAAGTGTATAAAATAGTCAGTCTAAATCCCTTTTACCTACAGGCTGGGTGCCAAGTGTAATGACAGTTGTCCCAAATCTCATTTACTGACACAGTGGGCATCAAGTGCCATAAAAGTTGCCACAAAACCCATCTACCCCATGCCAGGAGCCGAATGCCTGAAAAAATCCTGGACACTTATCTGGGCAGGACATAAATGATCAGAAGTTTGGTGAAAAAAGTCATTCTGCTTGTCATTTTCTCAGAGAAGCTACCAGCATCGACACGGCTGATTCAGATGGCATTAAAAATCACAGGAACTCCCAGAACTTCCATATATGTTTAATCTCATCAGGATAGGGATCCGTCAGACAGCAGACAATATGAATATGGCCCAATGAAGACACTTACGGGTCAGTTATGGCCAATAGTGTGGGCAGTCGTGTTTAAGGTTTGTCGTGGCATTTGATCTCTGGCTAACATGTGGCCCAAATACCTACCATGTGAAATGTTTGAACACTAATTCTATTCTGGGCCAAAACTGGCCCAACTGTTGCCAGCCAATCAACTGAGTTACAGTTTAATTCAGATTTTAAAGCAGGCTGTGTTCAAAGTGGGCCAATGAAAGCAGTAAGTGTGGACCAGAATTGGCCATTAGGGTCGTGTGGGACTCTAATGAGAAGATTTAAGAAATGGGCTCCATTACAATGCATTAATTGCAAACCGCTCTTTAATATCTGGTGTTTATTCAGTGAAATGCCAGCATTGTTCCTATGCTGGAAGACATCCCTTAAGCTAATTAATATCTGTCAGTGCTAATTCTGTCCTGGTTAATATCACAGTGGACTGAGCCCACCTTGTGCACATAGCTCTGGGGGTTAGGCGAGGTGGATTTGGGTGGCCAGTTTCATTAACAAACACGCAGCATGCATAGATTGTTTCCATGCTGCTGCAGAAGACCATGAGCATGCATATTCAGTGGTCCCGACTTAAATAGTGGCTTTTTTTCTATAATTTGTGAAGCAGTTTTGGGCACAGACCTGAACTGTTCACATCAGGGTCGTATGTTTGTATTGACCTTACGATTATTTATGTATGGGCAATGCCTAGGTAAAATATGACTGACCACGTAAAAGGGCATCTGTCAAGTTAGCATTTTAATGAATTCATTAGCTGTAAATGACTTGGTTAAGCATTGCGTCAGATTGTAATACTGACTTGCTTTACACCATGTCCAGTTTAACTATTAAACATTTTACTTATACATTTTTAAGTAGTAGAGAAAAAGTAGGATGTAATAATTTAACCAGTATCATTTTCATTATCTTCTAAAATTATTGGTTACAGTTGCATAACAAGCCTCCTTAATTGACGTAGCTTAAAAAACCAGCAGTGTACCAGTTGGTAGTAACTGTAAGTGCAACAAAACACATGGTAAACAAAAATGGCTAAAGAATAGCCTGTAAAAAGCACTCTTGTAGGGAATTACAGTTTGAGCACAAAATCACAACAAGATAGCTGTGTTGTCATTGAGAATGAATAATTGGACAATCACTTAAGATCATAGCCACCACATACACTAGATCAGGGGTGCACAATACGTCGATCACGATCTGTGGGTAGATCGCATGGCATTAAAAAATAGATGTCAGCCTATCATCTGTCCTCGCTATAAGATTTGTCACTTGATAGACATACAGGGAGACGAGTCCAGCACTCGGGCCAAGCAGCTCAATCTATATTATATTTCACTTTAGACCGCCCACAAGCTCATCGATTGGCTGTGCCATTTCTTGCTAACGTGTGATTGGCCGTCTCCGCTATTACTCCATCACGCAGCGTCTGTCTGAACAGTACGTGTTCACCTGTCAATGTAAGTTATCATGTTGAGCGTTTGTTGTGTCTGTGTCACGTCAGCTAGACGTATTTTAATATCAGAGGTTTTATATTAAAACATTAACATTTGAGTCTGTGTCCGTGATAAGCCATCATTTACATGCCTCCAAGTTTAACTATTGTCAAAATAATTCAGAATTTCTGCTGCAAAACGCTAAGCTAGCTCCACTTATGTAAGTCAGCCTTTTCACAAGTATGGTTCCACTATGACTGATGATCATTTGGAGGTTTGCTTGAGGCTGGCTATCAGCAACTACTGTCCAGACTCTGCATCCCTGACTGATTCCATTCAGTGCAAGTCATCAGAGTAAAGTAGGCTAATGACAAAACATGTACACAGTTGTATTGTGTAATATGGGTTCATGTAGTTATTCAGGGTACACCAGCACACACTGTACACATAAACTGTCAGTATATTTATAAATAAATATGTGTCTTGCATTTTAATATTAGGTAGATCATTTTGACTTGGTCATTAGATAAGTACCTTGCATGCTGAAAAAGTGTGTGCACCCCTGCACTATATCAACCACCTACAATACATTATCATCTATATAGTAACATCATAGTAACCACTTGAGGTCATAGTATCCACATTATACACCACAACAAGCACCTTAAAGACCCTAGTAACCACCCAGGTACATCTTAGCAACCACTAGGGAGACCATAGCAACCACATTGGTACATCTCAGCAGCCACTTCAGAGACCATAGTAACCATCTACATAGACCTTAGCAAACACCTGGAAGATGATAGCAGACATCTAGCAATGCCCTAGCAACCGTGTGCTTAGATGGCATTTTTCATTTTCTTCCGAAAATGCTCTAATTTGCTTTATATATACACATAGATCACACATTTTCTTACAGTGTTTCAGCCTAAAGAGAGAATTACATTTTGGACAAAATAAGTCCTAATTAATGTTTTTTATTCATCCTGCATGAAAGTGTTAATGTTACACTGAAGACTTCCCCCATCAGACTGGTAAAAATGAAGAAACTGATATGGCGTAGCTCTTGTGTTTTTATTCATACATGCACACAGGGGCGCTTCGTGGACACAGGCCAGAGTCCGAGCCATCATTAAGGCTGAAATGAGTGAAAATAAACCTCGGAGGCAGACCCTGGAGGAGCAGCTCTTATTATTGCTATTAATAACAGAGTGCTGGCGTTACAGAGGTAGCCCCTCTTTTTTTAAAAAAAGAAATGACATTTACCTCCATCTTGTTGGAGTTGTGGAAGGGAGGTGGGGGTTAGGGTTGGCTGTAAGGGTGGTGAAATAGCTCCCACATGTGTGAATGTTAGTGCTCTGGTCATTACCCATAAAGCCCTGCACAGAGAGAAACTTGATTAATTGGGCATGTCCTCTAAGCCCAGCTGCCGACAATACAATTAAGGTTGAATTTTCAATGTTTGTTTGAATTGCCCCACCAAACCGACGCAGAGATGGGCCTGGCTTGATAGGCACGGTGTTAATGGATGGAGAAATTAAAAATCTGGACAAATTCAAGGAATCTGACCTTTATTTTGTAAATGTTCTGCATTTAGGCCTGGGTTGAGTCAAGAGGGGTTGGTTGTGTTTTCATTAGAAGCCCAGTTGATTGAGAGTAATCTCCAGCTTAGTAATCTGTACTGATGTTGTAATTGGAGGGACGTGTTGGCAGAGCCTGTATCAGTCTCAGAGGCAGCCAGATCCGCACACCCAAGCCCTCCACTCCTGCCAAACCTGTGAGCCGTGGAGAAAGACGCCACTGCGAGGCCTGGATGTTGCCGTTGGCTGTAGTTACTGCTTTCTGCCTGAGCTTCAAACCCAGTTGCATTGTCACAGAAGTGGAGAAATAAACAAGTATCAGACTGCCAGAAGCTCAGCTGAACCTCCATGTGAAACAGCTTCCACATGACTACGGAGTCCTTCTTCTTCAGAAAATGTCTGCAGGACCTTTATCCTTCACAAAAAGTCATGCAAAGTGTAAAAGCCTTATCTGTGACACCCAGGGACCAGGTGAGGGTTAGGTTTCTTGCTCAACGACACTTCAGTTGAGTCTCGGTGGGCTTGAACCAGGAACCAGCCATTCACAAGACTTTACCACATGCCCACGACTGTATATACGTATATTTTATATACAATACACATAAAGTGATGGCAGAACCTGCACAGTGGACTTCAGACAGCTTGGACTCTGTGTGTCTCAGACTCTAGGAGCTGATTTACTAATGAAATGATGACTCAGGTCCAGTTCTGGTTCTGCTCAGTCCAGGTAAGACACTTGTGATGTTGTCTCAGGTTCAGGAGGGCTGATATTAGGAATGTGGCAGCTGTAGCTCTGAGAGACACACAGTGTTTATACTGTTTATAGTCATTTACTCACCATCACCATCACAGATTGTAATTATCTGAGATTCTGGATATCTGAACCACACTGAAATATGCCTGATATTAGTCTTGGATAAGTACAGTCGCATTTGTTGAGGACTTTATTGGAGTTCTTTTGACAATTATCCGAGGCAGGATGTAAGTGCAAGCAGGTGGAGGTTTTCATCCATCCATTATCTTCCTCTTAATCCTGGTTGAGGTCGCAGTGAGTCACCTTACCCCTTCACCAGGAGCAGGGCGCTAATCCATCGCTGGACACACGACTTAAAGTACCCAGTTCACCAGACCTCCATGTTTCTGGACTGTGGTAGTAAACCCCTGCAGACTTGCGGAGAACATGGACATGGGGACTTGAACCCAAGACCTCTTGGTCTGAGAGGTGAACTTGTAATCCATGTAGCCACTGGGCCATTCATAGGTGGTGGTTTTATTAAACAAAAACAAAGCAAAGTCTGAAGTGCATGTGATAGTGACAATGCTAATGGCGGCAATAGTGAGGAGACCAGACAAGGAACAAAGGGAAAGACGGAAATATATAGACACAAAATAATCAGGGTAACAAGGTAACACAATGATGAGAGGTGTAACCTGGGTGGGGAAGGAGGTGGAGACAAAAGTTAAACACAACAACAATGTTGGATTGGGAGCCCCCTGCTGGCCAAATGAGGTTGGCAAAAAAATGTTTTTCTTGCTCAACACTAAAGAGATACCATACACCACAGATGTAATTGGGGAGGGGGGCAGTGGGGACATGTCCCCTGCACTTTTTCAAAAGCAGTTTTGGTTCTCTGCAGATTTTTCCGTCCAAAAACAGTGTTATGCTCTATTAAATGAAGACTGGTCGAGCACTAGGACCCAACGGAATTTTTGAAGCCTGTTTCCCTTTAGACCGCCCACAAGCTCATTGATTGGCTCTGCCATTTCTTGCTAATGTGTGATTGGCCATCCCAGCTGTCATTCCATCAAACAGCATCTGGACTTGTAAGCTGGTGTTTTGCAAGTTGGCCAGCGGTCCATGTTCAGCTGCCACTGTAAATTGTTAACATGTTGGATGTGTGTTCTGCCTGTGTAACGTCAGCTAGACGTATTTTAATATCAGAGGTTTTATATTAAAACATTAACAATGGAATCTGTGTCTGTGTGTGTGCATCTACCAATCTATGATAAGCCATCCATCATTTATTGCTCATTTTTACTCAAAAATAAGGTATAATTTTATGTAAATGAGGTCTATTGACCATATTGTCCAAAAATAAGTGTAAAATTGGTGGTAAAGAGTTGTAGTGAAGTTAACTAACAAGGTGAAACACAGAATTGGGTGATAATTTTAAGCTGCATGCTTTTGACACTTTATTAATATTTAATAATTTATTAGTATTTTATTAATGATTAATATTAATTTTATTTTCTTATTAATAATAATCATGATTACTACTTATTATTAGTATATTATTAATAGTAACTAGTCATTATTAATAAGATTTTATGAATAATAATGTTTCAGTATTAATATTTATTAATAATTAATAACAATAATTTAATTTATGTTCAAGCCCACACCGCACCATAACCAGAACTATTAAAAAGAATTTGTTTGATCAGGGCCCCCACACATAACATTGCTTGGGCCCCCAGAACTTCCAAATCCGCCCCTACTGATTGGTTAACTCCCATCAAATGAAATGTGTTGTTCAACTTGGAAAGCATAGCACAACACTGACAGTGACTATAACCCAAGTCATTATTTCATTATCAAGACAAATGCTTATCCAAACAACCGACAAATAATCTCTCAGAAATAAGAATATCAAGTGCGGTTTCATCTTCTGTGTAATTTCAGCATTTACGTCAGCATGCAGCTTTAGCATCATCTTCCACAGCTTTTTGAGGAGCTATTTCCTTAAAAGCACTGTGTGGATATTAACCTGTCTGCTCTGTAAATAAATAAGATTAAAACACAGCTCCAGACTTGCTATTTTTACATTGGGCTGACTAATAAAAGCACCTGTAGTTGCAGAAAGTGAAGTTAATTAGGCGTTATCAAGACTTGTTATGACAGAAGCATTGATGCACTTGGCGTTTTGGCGGCTCTGCTTTTCTTCATCTTATTCATCCATCTAAAGCAACAACTTTCCCAAATCTTGAGCCAAGCTGAGTTCTGCAGAGTGCTGTTCTGCACCTGGAGTTGTCTGGAGAATACGGAAAAGTCTGATGTTTCCTGAAGTCGTCAGAAAGTTTAGAGACGTTGTTGACTGGCTTTCTGAAGACCAACGCATTAAACATGGCATTTCATGCCACAGTGCAAATATGTAGTTAAAGTACATGAAGCAGTAGTAGTTAGAAACTGCACTGACAAATGCAAATTATGGCAAATTTCTTAAAGGGGCGGTGCTTATTTAATGAATAGGAGTAAAAGAATGACTATTTTACCAACACAGTCTCACACGAAAACGTCACAGGGGTGACTTTCTCAAGTACCGCGCCCAAACGTCTACCCAGTGATGTTTTCTGCTTGTTTGGAAAACCCCGGATTTTGCGTCATCACCCGAGTGCAGCCGAACGTCCGCCATATTGCCACCTAACTAGTTGGCGCTTGGTGGTGCATCAACAGTTATCACACCAACATTTGCCAATTCCATCTGCTCCCGTATAAAAGCCCACACCTTTGGTTACGTTCCGGCGCTATAAAACCATTTATCCCACTTATGTGAAGAGTCTTAACTTGCTTAGCTTATCTAGGCTAGCATTAGCTAGTTAGCTTATCGCTCATACAAACAGCGCAGGCATCTGTGGTGATCCCTGTTTATCCCTGCATCTTAAGTAACGCCCTTTTATTGAAAAATCCATCCATCCATCCATCCATTATCACACCCGCTTAGTCCTTATCAGGATTAATTAAAAATATAAATCTGAAAACACAAACAGCAAAGCAATATGGCGGACGTTCGGCTGCACTCAGGTGATGATGCAAAATCTGGGAGTTTCCGAACGAGCAGAAAACGTCACTCGGTAGACATTCGGGCGCGGTACTTGAGAAAGTCATCCCTGTGACGTTTTCATGTGAGACTGTGTTGATTTTACATCTGAGTTACATAAACAGGTGCTGGACTGTACATGATCAGGTGAAGAAGGTGAATAAATGCCAGCTGGCTGCTTTTACTGTTTTTACAGCGACGTGAGTAAACGAGAGACGCCAACGCTGCCTCATATGAAAGTGACTCAAATCTGATTTGACAAGATGGGATTTGACACGTCTGAGTCATTAAGCTAATGTGAATGTAGCCTTTGTTTACTTCTGTTACCCCACCTGTGCCCCGCCCTTGTACACCTGTGTCTCCTTGGTCAGCTTGCACAAGCATCCAGCCTCCACTCCATCATGTAGGAATAAGATGTTGCTTAGCTTGGAAATAGTGCTCAAATTCTTACCTGTAACATCCATGAATGTGTGCTGTATTACAGTCTCTTCTGTCATAACGGAGGAAGCTTCCTGTGCGTGTCTGAGAATGTGACTGTCTACACTAAATCCACTGTTAATCATTTGAATACTCGACTGAAAAAGGATCAGTGATGACTTCTCAAGTGCACAGCTGTCTGTACCTCTGCACAGACCTGTAACATCCATTTTTCACAATTAGACACACTAGGCAGAGGAGGAGTGGTATGCCAAAGTGAGAGACAAAGACATGATGTGATCGAAGCTCAGTTTTCTGCTTTATCCATTCACTCACTACATGACAAACTGCAGAAGCGGCATTTCTGAAAGCATTGAGTACAAGAAAAAAGAGAGAATGCAAGATGGAACCGAGTCAAAATTGAGAGAAATGGAGTGAGATGGATGGAGAACAAGGTGCAGACAAATAACTGCTGGGTATTGTGGTCCTGGATGTGGATCCATCCAAAGTGTCTAACAGCTGTATATGGACTTGACTTTCCAAAGACTCCTACATCTCCAGGAAAAGGGTTGATGACCACTGCTCTGTATAATCACACTTAGTGGTAATACACTATCCAAAAGTTTGTGGACACCCCTGTATAAAAGTAATTCCAATAGCATAGGACTAAATGTTAAATTTTTGGCACCTTGACTTATGCCAGGTGTGGCCTTGTGGGTACAGAACTGGGTTCTCTGCTCCATCCAGTACTTTTGGGATTCCTCAGGGATGAGGTGGTGGTGGTGATCATCCAACATCCTGATTCTCTTGTATCTGAATGCAATCAAATCCTCACAGCAATGCTCCAAAATCAATTATGAAGCCTTCCCCAGGCAGTAGATACAGATACACCAACAAAAGCAGGATAAACTCGGTTGTAATACTCTTCATTTTAGAAGAAACAATGAATGAGATGTCCGAATACTTTTGTCCATGTTGTGCAGCTAGACCAGTGGTGAGTGGCAGGTGAGGTCTTAGCCTATTTGGTGCCCTGGGCAAACAACACCTTTGGTGCCCCCACGGGCACTTGGGTGTATGATCCGTGTTGGTGGGGCAAAGGATAGTTGTTAGATGTTAGAGAACCTCCTTAAATTTGAACATTGACTAATTACAGTCGATCCCTTCTGTACACACCTTAGTTTACTGTGAACACTTCCTGGTACTCACTCTGATGGACATGTTGGTGCTTTTGGGTTGACATTTCTTTTTTATGATGCTGTGAATGGTAAAAACTTGGATTGAGTCCCTGAGAACCGCTTTAATGTAGCCTGAAGGTTCACTGGCAGGTCAGAGCCCACTATCCACAGATCCCGTGTTAAATAAGGCGTTTTAATCTCACTCTGCGCTGGACTGATTTTAAGGGTAATAGAGATTGGCCGATGATGAAATTGTTCTTTATTTTGTGCAGTCATCAACACTTTTAATCATGCATACAAGTCCTCCAATAATCTAATTCAGTTTAAGGAAACAGTGGAACCAAAGAAAGCTGGTGCTCTTGGGTAATTTTCCCTAGTGGGTTGTGCTGGACGCTTAAGCAGGTTCAGGCTCTTGCCGGCCTACAGAGAGGAACGAGGAGCAGTGGGGAGTTGCAAAATTGACAAATCGCCCAAATTGAGGCTTATTAGTTAGGAAAAATGGCCTCTATCAAATAGCTATTAGTAAGTGTGGGGGGTCGGGGATACGGGGGGGCATACACTCAAGCTCTGTTCAGTTGTATTGTTTGTGTTTACCAGAAAAGTTGAGAAATGCGGTGCATGTGGTCTGGTTATACATTACTGTCACTGATTGTGTTAATCACTAATCATGTGATCAATCAAAATAATGTCTACAGTGTAGAAGGCAATATTATAGAGTGTTTAATACTCTTCTTATCTACAGATACATTTTCTGCCTCATCAACACTATTCACATGTTCAAATATACACTATTAAAATATGAGGCAGCCCAAAACAATCAAACCCTCACACAAAACAGCCAAACCACCACCCACAACAGCCAAACCCCTACCCAAAACAGACAAACCACCACCCAAAACAGCCAAACCCCCACCCAAAACAGCCAAACCACCACCCAAAACAGCCAAACCCTCACCTACAACAGCCAAATCCCTACCGACAACAGCCAAACCCCCACCCAAAACAGCCAAACACACACAAAACAGCCAAACCACCACCCAAAACAGCCAAACCCTCACCCAAAACAGCCAAACCCTCACCCAAAAAAGCCAAACCCTTGCACAAAACAGCCAAACCCTCACCCAAAAAAGCCAAACCCTTGCACAAAACAGCCAAAACCCCACCCAAAACAGTCAAACACTCGCACAAAACAGCCAAAACCACCACCCAAAACAGCCAAACCCCTACCCACAACAGCCAAACCACCACCCAAAACAGCCAAACGCACAAAACAGCCAAAACCCCACCCAAAACAGCCAAACACACGCACAAAACAGCCAAAACCCCACCCAAAACAAACACTCATACAAAACAGCCAAACCCTGACCCACAACAGCCAAACCCCCACCCAAAACAGCCAAACACTCACACAAAACAGCCAAAACCCCACCCAAAACAGCCAAACACTCGCACAAAACAGCCAAATCCCACCCAAAACAGTCAAACACTCGCACAAAACAGCCAAAACCACCACCCAAAACAGCCAAACCCCTACCCACAACAGCCAAACCACCACCCAAAACAGCCAAACGCACAAAACAGCCAAAACCCCACCCAAAACAGCCAAACACACGCACAAAACAGCCAAAACCCCACCCAAAACAAACACTCATACAAAACAGCCAAACCCTGACCCACAACAGCCAAACCCCCACCCAAAACAGCCAAACCCCCACCCAAAAAAGCCAAACACTCACCCAAAACACCCAAACACTCACCCAAAACAGACAAACCCCTACCCACAACAGCCAAACATTCGCACAAAACAGACAAACCCCACACAAAACAGCCAAACAACCACCCAAAACAGACAAACCACCCAAAACAATCAAATCCTCACATAAAACAAGCAAACCCCCACACAAAACAGCCAAACCCCTACCCAAAACACCCAAACACACACAAAACCTAATACACCAAAACACAACTTAATACAGATAAAATACCACCAAAACAGCCAAACCATCAGCAAATATAGCTAAAGCGCCACCAAGACAATACAAAGAAAATACGAGAAAAGCCTCATGTAGTACAGTCAAAACCATATGCATAATAAAAAAAAACAAGTACAGTCAAACCCCACCCAATACAACCACACCCCTACTGAATACAGCTAAAACCCTAAGACAAACAAAACCCCACTCAATACAACCAAAGCCCCACCCAACACAGCTAAAACCCCACCAAGACATACAAAACCATACCCAACACAATCAAAACATCACCCAGTACAGCCAAAATGCCACAAAATATAACCAAAACCAATCCCAGTACAGGTAAATCTGCCAACACACCCCAAATCCCAGCTGATACAGCCCAAACCCCACCCAATATAACTAAAACCCAACACAATCCAACTAAAGTCCCACCAAATACAACCAAAACTGAAAATAACCCAACTTAAGTCCCACCTTTGGGATGTAGGAATTTGGTGACAACATTAAGAGATATCAGTCTATCACCTAATAAAGACTAATAATTACTTAACAAGCATTTGGTAATGTTTCCTGAGCTTGTTTATGAACTAATATTTATCATATTCCTTTGTCCCATGATGCCTTGAGTGAAATATGTGCTAAACAGCTGAACTAAAGACTGTAACAACTTGTGGGAGACACCAAAACTAAAGAGTGGTGACACTGTCATACCTCACAGTCTACAAAGAGATAGAAACAAAGGCTTGACACATGTTCATCCCTAAACTTGTGAGCATCAGTGTATCACGTATGTTTGTCTGAGTCATTATTGGTGCTTCTTCAGGCAGTGGGAAGTCGTTGAGAGACTCAGCATCCCCAGGAGCACACATCCTCTACTCTAAACAGCTTCCTCTGCGTCTTCCCAAGAACAGCACTCTCCATCTCACCCTCCGTGTTTTCTTTAGGAAATAATTACAGAGAGGACAGGACTGTTCCAACAAAAAGCCCTCCACTGCCCCCCCACCGGCTGGAGTTGGGGGAACCGTTCCAGCCCTCCCACTCCCCCCGCCACACCACCCATCTTTGTTTTATGTGCTTGTAAGTCCCCGCATTAGATGGAAGCTCTTGCCAGGGATATATATCTCGCTGCGAGCTCAGGCCTATGATGAACAGTCTGGCCAGTCATTGTTCAAACAAACATTGTTGTTTCTTCTTCTCTGTCATCTTTTATTCCCTTTTCATTTTCCTCTCCTCCTTTCTGGTTCTGGTCTTCGTGGCCGCTGTGTTGGACTGTGATTGGATGGAGGGTTTTTTGCCATGGCTTCATGCTGTGACATGGCTTTGATAAGAAACCAAGAAGCCGAAGGTCAAAAGAAGAAGGTTTAAAAGTCAAAAAGTTTCACATAAATAAGCCTGCTTTCCATAAGACACATCATTTTGAACACTCTCCTGAGAGCAGACAATTCTGGCCCACATTTACTAATATTGTTGGCCCAAATACCATTATAAAATTATATTGATCTGGCCCAAATACAGCCCAATTAAGGCACTTGTGGGTCAGATATTCCAATGACAAAAGTGTTTCAACCCGGCCGTGGCAGTCATGTTTAAGGTTTGTCATAACATTTGAACTCTTGGCCACATATGGTCCAAAAACAACCTATTTCTATGTGGGTCAAAACTGGCCCAAATGTAGCCAACCAAATGTATCATCCTTGAGTTCTGATTTAATTCAGTTTAACCTTAAACTGTGGTCCAGCACATGGATTAGGACAAAGTCATCAACATCATTTCATAATTGATATGATATTTGGGCCAACACAATTAGTAAATGTGGGCCAGAATTGGGCCAGCACTCTTTTGCTAACTAACCGCCGTTAACTTTTGTTCACAGCCAGACATACTGACACATTTGACTGAAGCACTTGAACTATTCACTCAGGATTAGTCATCTTGTTATCAACAAAAATGACTGCCCAGACATTTCTGGCCCAAATATAGTCAATTAAGGCATTTGTGGGTACACGAGTATACTTTGGGTCAACTGTCAAAATTGGCCCGACTGTAGCCAGCCAACTGTACCATCCCTGAATCTTGGTTTAATTGGGTAAAACTGAGACTGTGTTCTAGCACCTGGATGAGGTCATCAGCATGATTCCCTGACAGCCTTTGGGCCATTGCTTTTTCCCATCAAAGATCTTTTAATTAATTTCATTAATTTGATTGACACCTGTCATGTATTTACACCAGTGATTCCGACTCCTGGTGACCATATGGATGGTGTTTCTCCAGAACCTCCTGTCTTCTGTTTGAATCATCAGACTTCTTAATGTTTTGTTGATTTCTCTGATTGTATCCATCCATCTTGTTGCTTCTTCTTTTACCTTCAACTGTTCCAGCATAATTGTATTCTCAAGTGAGCTGGTTCTTCTCATAATGTATCCAAAATAAGAGATCTTCAGTTTGGTTATCTGGGTTCTAGAGAAATGTGAGCTTTGATTTGGTCCAGGATCCATTTATCTGTCCAAAATTTATTCTCCAGCAAGTTCAATGGAATCAAAATTCTTCCGGACCTGCTTCTTTATTGTGTACACAGTGAAGATCATCTTCTGGATAGTTCTAGTCATTGTTTGAAGACACAGAAGAACATGAAGACCAGGAAAAAATGCAGTGTGTTCCCAAACTTTCTATGGACACATTTTCCAGCATCATAAGGGGGTTCTCAGTCTTCTCGGGCTACATTTGAAATGGAGCTTGACCACAATCAAAGCAGGCAAAAGTGGGCTTATTATAGTTCTGCTCAAGATCAGATAAAGAAAGTTCATTCTTCCATTTGTTTCCAATCTTTTATGCCGAGTTTCCACATTAGTGGAACCAAATGCTCGCTGCACATCCGACACCAACATGAAGTTACATATCATTATGACAGCCGCAGCCTAGAGTCCATCACTAAAGAGCCTAAGACCCTTGCAACCAGATGCAGATCAGAGCTTTAAACATAGTCAGAGACTTTGTGATAATACACTCGCCAATGTTCACAGCAACTGACCCATCAGATCTGACTGTTTTGCTAAACTTCTGAAGTGCAGAAGGGGCTCTTTTCACCAGTTCAGGGTAGTCACGGTCACTGCTGGCCTGTGGTCTTCATTAAACAAGCTGGGCGTTATAGTACAGTGCAGACCCTCAGGGCCCAGTGATAAACATGCATGAGTTAGTCTGCGCCCTGCAAAGCTTTCTATCCTACAGCCCCCTGAGAGCCTCCTGTGACCGCAGTCAAATGTCCTGTGACCCAGCTCACATCTCACCCTGTGAACCCCTGATGCAGCACTGAACACTGGGAGATTTATAGAATCAGTAGGTGTGAATCACGGGGAGATTATAAAGAGCAGAGTTATGGGCTTTTATAATGCCCGTGGACTGGAGAGGAAAGACTTGGCTTCAGTATGACATGCTGTCCAGTACAACATCTAAGATCACTTTACTCATCAATCACAGCAGGTGAAGGCAAGATGGTTTATGGATTCCCAAATCTCGTCAGTTTACTTTCTTTCGTCTTGATTTTCACGTCAGACTGAACCTGTAAAACCTCGGATATCATTGTAGAAAACAATTTTCAATCAACCTACAATTAAAGCAACATCATCAATGACCTCCAAGTCTTTGCAAATTAAAATAATGGATGTCAACAAAGCAGGAGAAGGCTGTAAGAAGTTAGCAAAGCATTTTCAGGTAGCTGTTTCCTTATTTAAGTAGAGGTCTAGAAGACCAAGAGCATGTTTGGCTAATCAAATCCAATATTTGGACTGCATAATACCTTCAGGAAGGTTTAGCAGAATCTGGAATTTTTGGGGAACTAAGCAGTGACACATATATGACATGTCATTGGAAAGTCATCAGAAGAAAAAAAAACCTTCCCTGCATCCTCACTACACAATTTAGATTAAGATGAACCAATTTGCCACTGTGATTTTCACACAATGGAATTTGACCTCCACATTTAACCCACTCATGCAGTGAAACACACACACACACACACACTAGTGAACACACTAGGCTGTGAGAATTTGTGCCCGAAGCGGTGGGCAGCCCTTATACCCCAGAGAGCAGTTAGGGGGTTAGGTGCCTTGCTCAAGGGCACTTCAGTCATGTCCTGTCTGGGGATCGAACCAGTGAACTTCTCATCACAAGACCAGATCCTTACCGCTAGGCCATGTCTATGTAAGTTATCTAAGTATCTAATCAAGCTTGAAGGTGACTTGACTCCTCAATCAGTTGAAGGCAAGAAGAAGGTCTGTGGACTCCCAAATCTGGTGAATTTGCTTAATTACACTGTAATTTCCATCTCAGACTGAACCCGTCTAATCTACAAATAAAGCAACATCATCAATGAGCTCCAGAAGAAATTGAGCTCCAGTACCAAGCCCTTGATATGCTGGTGTTGTTCTACTTCCAGAAGCATCATCTGCATATGTGAAAGATTTAAATCTCCCGCTGAGGGGATGCAGTTTGACTATTTTATTGGGCACGTGGTAGAGATTTGCTGGGAGAATTATTGGGACAGCAGTATAAAAACCTTGCTGCTGGAGCTTCACATCTATGCCAACTTTCTTCCTCCTGTCTGCATGTCATCTATGGCCCACTCCTCCAACAACGATCTCCAAAATCCTTCAAGAGTTCACAAAAACTGGCAAAAATCTATCTGGAGAGAATTGTTGAGCAGTTCTCCTCTGGTGTATTAATTTGATTTGAGGGACCAAATGCACAGAAAATAAACACACATATAACATAGTAGAGAGCTATGCCCAGTCTGCCACTTATGGCATCATCTTGCAGGTAAACCCTTTAAGGTAGAAAGATAATTTGCAATTAGACAGAGCTGTTTTAAGGCTGCCACTTTGGTGCCATCTTGCAGATAAACCCTGCAGGTAGAGGTAACTTGCAGGTAAAGAGAGATATGCCAAGACTGCCAATCGTGGTGCCATCTTGCATTTAAATGTTGCAGGTAGAAAGATAACTTGCCAGTAGTGAGCGCCATCCATCCATCCATCCTTTAATAAAGACTTTAGTACCATTATTCATGGCTTTTATTGTAAACTCTGGTCACCCTATCAGATGACCTCCCTGACCTCAGCTTACTTTATTTTCAGTGTTTTGTTAGGCTTCATATTAACTATCTTTTATTTTCGTCCTTTGTCCTCCCTCTGCTCTACTCATCTCCTGGTGTGTTGGGCTGAATGACTGCAGTAATAACGTGAGGTCCTGCACATGCCCTGCTGAGTCCACTGCCGTTCCGGGGCAGGAAATTAAAGTGAAATACTGAACCCCGGCTCCGCTAACACACTTTCTTGCACTAATAAAATAGCGCTAACCTGACTGTCATCTTTACGGCCTACATGGCCATTAAGGGGAATTTTCTGTGTTTAACAGTAAATCACAGATTCAGTGTATGAGGTCTGCCTTGTAGAGAGAAAATCAGAAAGGAATAATACAGCTGAAATACACCCAACCACAAGGGGCTTAAAAGTACTGTTGGCACAAAGCAACTGTTTGGACAGTAGAGAGGATTTATGAGTGAGACCTGCCCTTTCAATGGAGGCAGTACATGTCAGAAGATGACTGCTTTTTACAGTACTGTCATCAGTGTTGTATTAAACTGCATGTATTTTATCCTACATGCAATACTTTTGTTGAAATATGTTACTGTTAATAGTAAACAGTTAAAGATTAATCACTTTAAGCAAGATTACTGATTTCTTTTTCATTTGTACCTTTAGTGCAGAAAAAAAGGAACCAAACACCAAATAATCAGCAGTCATTGGCTCTTCTATGCAGCTGCCCAGCACTTTGAAAGTTAAAATAACTGATGTCCACAAAGCAGGAGAATGCTGTAAGAAGGAAGCAAAGCATTTTCAGGTTTCTGTCTTATTATTTCACAATATTTTTAAGAAATGGCAGTTGAGGATTTTCAGCAAATTCAATCCCCCATTTGACCACCAAAGATCTTCAGGAATGTTTAGCAGACTCTGGAATGGAGGTGAACCAATGACCAGATCATTTGTGATGACTCTGTGCCATTTGCATGTGATCAGATCAGATCTCCAGCCAACAGTGATACCTGCACAAATATGGCCGCCGTAGAATCATCATCAGAATAATACCTTCCTTGCGTCCTCACCACAAAATGTACTATTAACCTAATCCAATCACCATGAAGAAGTCAAAAAACACAAGCTCCTGTCTTAGTCTGGTAAACTTTCTTCTTGAAATAAAATCACACTCGACAAAGGGAATGCGTGGTGCCCCTTGAAGACGTGTGGTGCCCCTGTAAAATTGTGGTGCCTCATGCATGCCGCATGTGTGTGCAGAGTGAAAATGTGAAAAACAACCTGAAATCAGTGCTAGAATTCAACCACAGCACCAAAGAAAGCTTAAGGTTGATGGCACAGCTGTGTGTAGGATGGTTTGATGTACCTCCACCACCACAGAAGATGCCTACCACAGCAAGTAAAACACATACAA
>BRDA01018712.1:32181-49037 GCA_036984385.1 Crenuchus spilurus | reverse complement strand
TGGTGAAGGAAACCGTTTCCTGACTCGCTCCTCCAAAACACCCCAAAGTGGCTCAATAATATTTAGACACAAAGACTTGCTGTCTTGGTCACAGATGCGCCAGCAAGACGTGCACCAACAATTTGTCCTCTTTTGAACTCTGGTATGTCACCATAATGGTGTGTGCATTGTAATATACTATATAACTGTGCTCTTACCTGCTAACTGAACCTTCACACTCTGCTCTTACTGGTGCAATGTGACATTAATGAAGATTGGCCACCAGACTGGTCCAGTTTAGCCATGAAACCTCCCTCACTAACATGACAGGTGTTTCACTTTCACTGTCTAACCACTGTACCTTTGCTTGTGTAGATGAATTGGTTTGATGTTTGAAAGAGGTTTAGCAAAGTGTTGAGATTCATGAATAAAATGAATGTGTACTAAAGGCTCAACATTACTGCAGCAACATTTTAGGCTGAAATTGTATACATTTCTAATGTGTACTGAATGAAGACATGGGTACGTCGTTGGTGATTATTATTGGTCAGTTTAACATGTGGATAGACATAGGAGTCAGCCAATCACACATGGTCTCTGAGCATCCAGTGGTCAGTTCTAAGCAAAAACACACATCACATGATGAGATGCAGATGCATATCTCAACCCCCTCATGACTCTGAATATGAATCACATGCAGTCCTGTGATGTTAGACTCCAGATGAAGACAGTGTGTGAGTTGTATAGATGCTGTACAAATGAATATAAACATGAAAGAGTGAAAGCACTAACCAAACAAGGATTGTTAGACATTTAATTGTAGAGTCGTGAATGCTTTAACGTTGGAAGTTGGAAATTCCGAGTTGGAGAACTTCCACGTCTTCCGATTTTTCATGAATGCAGCAAAAGCTGTAGGAACAAAGCGACAATGACTTTGGGCTCACACACAGTCACTGTGCTGTAACACACAGAGGGCCACAGATGCCAGTGAAATTGCTTGGCACCCGTTTACACTTTCCTTTATGTAAGCTGGCCTCCGTGCCGATGTTGTTTGTGCACTCTGCATGTTGACGAGCACACAAGAGCTTTCTAACTTGTGCATGCCCGAACTTGCAAAGCAACTATTCACTCAATGAGATATTCTTAAAGTAGATTTTAAATGTCATTTCAAAGGTTTTAAGCTCTTGACAAATGGCCAGGGCTCGTTTGTTTTGCTGCACTGAGTGCTCGCCTCTGTCTGCACCATGGCAGCCCTCCAAGGCTACTCTGGAGAGTAGGAGCATGGATGAGTCTGAAAAACTAACAAGCCTGTAGCTTTACCCCAGGACTGATTGGAAAGTGTTATATGTATAGCGTCCCAGCCTCCTCTTCTTCAGCTTGTGTGTGCTTTCTCTGAAGGATAAGTACGATCAGACTCATACTTCTAAAGATATTTAGCCAAAACATTATGACCAATACTGTGCTTACTATGCTGTTGGTCTACCCTGTACTGTCAAACATTTCTCCAACCTGCTAGAACTCTACAACATCTCTGACTGTTCTCTGTGGTATCTGGCACCAACCAGATGATCCTTTGACTTGCCATTCTAATACATCCCACAAGTGCTCAGCCAGGTGGAGTTCTAGGCAATCCGGAGGCTATTGTCCTCACCCCTACTGACCACGAGCTCATCAGTAATAGATGAGACTCTGTGTCCACGTCAATAGAAACCCCTACCACGTAGCACCTTGCTGATGTTTCTCTTCAGTTGATCCACATACATTATCCCATCATCTTGAGCTGCTTGTTTGGACGTTTCTAGCTGACTGGCTCAAGTGTCTCCAAAGAAGCACCACTGTGTCAGCTTCACTCTATGCCAGCACCACGCGTACCATAAAACTTGCATGTGTGTTGAGATTCCACTGTCAGAATAATAATTGTTAAGTCCTGTGGTCAGAAATCGGCCAATGACGAGTGAGGAAAAGGGCTGCTGACAAATTGTGCATGACCACAGATGGGCAAATGGCTATAATTGTACACTTTATGTAGTGGACCTTAAACGCAGATGGAGCTCGTAAAGGGGAAAGTCAGCGGAAGGAAGGTATTTCAAATAAATTGAATGTTGAGTGTAATGTTGTGCCATTTGTGGTGCGACGAGTTACCCAGTTGCTTATTGGGCACTTATGAGAGTATGTATGTGTCTGTGTGTGTATGTGTGTGTGAGAGAGAGTAAGAAGGAGATGAATGAACTCTGTCGTCTCCTCTGAGGCCATTACTCACACAGGGAGCTCTGTCAGGCCACCAGGGAGGTACGATGTGAAGGCCAGGGCGTGTGTGTGTGTGTGTGTGTGTGTAATGCTCTTGGCTTAGTCTTGGGACATAGTAGATTAGATGCAGAATCTGTTATCAATATACGCTCTAAAATAACTTTTATTTATATATATATATAACTTTTTGTCAATTTTTTCCCCCTTCCCAATGTAGTAGTAGCCAATTAGCCCATCCATTAGGCCTCTCTCCATCACTTTTACAATGTCCCTGACTCTAGGAGGGTGAAGTCAAACACAAGCCTCCTCCGCTGTGTGATGTGTCCACCGCCTCTTTTCAAACCACCGCTGATACACCGTCACTGGGGAGCCAACGCGCTCAGAGGAAAGCGCAGGGTTCCAAGCTCCATGAATGGACCAATCAGTAGACGCCTGAGCCAGCAGACACTGCAATGTGAGAGTGATAGGGAGTGAGAGAGAGCACCATCTACCCGCCCAGAGAGAGCACTGCCAATTTATGCTCTCTTGGGCCCTGCTGTTGATGACAAACGGCATGACCGGGATTCAAACTCGCGATCCTCGGGTCATAGTGTCAGCGTCTTAGCCTGCTGAGCCACTCGAGGCCCCTCACTCTAACAGAACTTTGAGTGTTCATAGTTTATGTCTTAACTTGGCTCCTCGGCTGTTTAGTGGGGTTGATTTTACACATTGTGATCTCTTGTAACTACATTTTTATATTCATTGTTTTGGTTCTTTTCCTTTTAGGTTCTGAACAGTTACTCACAGTACCCATGGGGAGAATCCTGATAACCCTCCATATATGTTTTAGGCAGACATACTGAGAGAGTGGGTGGGGCTCAAAGGATAGACTGACCGTAAACCATGTTTGCATCATGAGCTGTGAAACAACAACCAAGGGACGTTTGTGATTCATAGAGTGTTTCTGATGATAGTGTCCGTGTACGCTCAAGGACAAAGTCGGGAAGGCAAATGAGAAGAGGTCCTACTGTCTGTGTTCTTCAGATATGTTCCCCACATGTCCTTGTATTACTATACCTACTGTTTACTCCATATACACAATATTATTTAGTATTAACTGTAACTAGATGTCACTCTGTGCACAATTAATTAGAACATTAACCTCAAAAACTAGTCAAAATGTTTTGGCTATTCATCAGATTCAAAAATTGTTAAGACAAATAGGTCCATCAGCTCCTCTTGACATATTTCTGTCACTTTGGGGACACTGTGTCCCCACAAAGATAGTAAAACAGAATGCAAACACTTTCTCTTTTTCTCTCTGTCTCTCTATCCCTCCCTCTGACTCCCTCTTTCTCCCTGCTGTGTTGAGCATTACTGCAGCAGTACACTGGCAGTCGGAATGCTAAGCAGATTTAGATGATGCTGAGGGGACACACACACAACCACAGAGAGCCTGCAGCAACAGTTCTTTGTTGGGGACCAAATATCCCCATGTCTGTGCAGTGCAGACATAGCCTTGGCCCCACTAAAACAAAACAACACAAAGAACCTGATTGGAACAACACATTGTAGACACAAGAATAAAAACATTCTACTTCAAACTCTATATTTCCAGTTTGGTGACCAATCGCATTTCTAATGTTTTTATTAGCCTCAGTACCACGTTCATATATTACCACCATGTTAACTGTTAGTATACAGCCTGCAAACACACCGTCAGGATAGCTTCAATTCCACAGAGATGTCTGCCATCACATAAGCCTATGCAAGCCTAGACAAATCAGACCTATCGCCTGGTACTAACCCGACTCCTGCTTTTAGTCCCTGTCTTAAAAGATGGAATCAGCTTGTGGTTGAGTTCTATAGCAGTATTCTCTAAAACTAGGTGAGCATGTGGTAGAAGGGGTTAGTAGATAGCAGCAGCTAGCCCCCTCTGTTGGCCAAATGTGCAAGTGCAAGTTGAGCTGTTTCCCCATCTGCTCTGTTTCCAGGACTTTCTAGTGTTTTTAAGTCACAGTTAAAACTGGGACATCTGGGGACAACTCCAGGGATGTCTGGGTACCCTAGTTTAGTAGACTACCAATTGATCAAGTGTCTGGTCCCATAAGTGTAACCTATCAGCATTTAGCCATAGTCTTACAAACAGACCTCACAAACACAGAACTGCACACCGGTGTGTAGGTGTGTGTGATAATATACAGTCTCTAATGCTTCTGAAACATACCATTATGTCTATATATCTGTGCGTGAATCTGTGCATTACTTGGTTTGATGTAAGTGGTCATTGTCTGCAATAGCCTTGACACTGTTTGTGAGAATGTGCGTGCATGTGCATGTACTTGTGCATACCTGTTAAAGCTGCATACATGTTCTGCTCAGAGATTTTGATTGTGCACGAAGGACGTGCTTAAGAGATTTAGCTCCAAAGAAGAAATTGGCCAGTTCAGTGCAGAAACCGACTGAGAATATGCGCTTTGGTTGATTTTAATTACTTTCTTGTCAAACAAAATCATGACTGTGGGCCTACATGAATATTCTATGTGTGTGAGTGAGTGTGTGTGTGTGAGAGAGAGGGAGAGAGAGAGAGATTGGTGTTTTTTGACTGTGTACTATGACTGCTCCCAGAAGTCTGGCTGATGTGTGGATGTGGACGGGGCTGTGGACCCTCGGGGGCTGGGAACATGTGAGGCAGAACACAAGCTTAGCAGCTCTGTCTCTCTCTCTCTCTCTCTCACACACACACACACACACACACACACACACACCAAACAACTCTGTTCTTTCAGGGGTTAGATGCTCTTTGAATATTGAGGCATTTTGCCATTTAGTACACACTGATCTTGCACCTCAAGGCATCTTCTCAACTTTGCAGTACAAAGCTAAGCAAATCATATTCCATCACTTCCGCAGGGCTCGCATCTCACTATGAGGCTTTCACTTCTTTATGTTCCACTCCATCACCCTGAAGTGGGAATGTTTCATAAACATCATGCTTTGTCCAAATCTCATAATATGCATTGTCTTAGCAGGAGACGGAGTGAGGACCGGGTGTGAGGGGATGGGATGTGTGTGTGAGATATCACACATTCAGAATACTTTAACAGGGTGAGCAACACTTGTGTGGTATTTGTATGTTGTAGATATTTGTTTCTTCATATTCCCAGGATATTAGGCATATGCTCTTCCTCAGTGGGGGCTCTGGAGTCTCGGTGCATAACAAACTGAAAACAAGCCCAGCTGTAACATTACCTATATTAATAACTCTCAGAGTGACAACAGGTACCTCCCACAGCTTAGCTGCCTACTGTACATACCTTTATAACTGCTGTTTGTAAGTTAGGCTTTTCTTCAGCATACCCAGTAAATGTGACAGCATTGTGACAGTGCTGTCTGTTATTTGTAGGGAGGCACTGAAATTTGGCTGAATACTGAACATGGTTTTTCACAGTGTTTCATTACATTTGTCACTTTTCCCACCAACTGTATGAGTTAAATAGGCTAAACGTGTTTTTTCTCTACACTGCGATGTAAACATCCACAGAACAACCAACAAAGCACAAAATGATGTAGACTGATATCCATCCTCAGTTGCCAATCAACAGTGTTCACTGTTTACACTCTACATCATGTGGCGGAAGAATATTTTATTGTGAATAATTAAAGATAAATCGATTATGAACTGAACAATAGTGTGTTTTATTATATTATGTTGACCACTCGAGACTGTGTGTTAATGTGATTTTATCACAAGCTGCTGTCTGTGTCTCTGTAATGTGAGTTAAACACTGCGGCTCTGTTCTTGTCTTTACTGGAGTTACAGTATGTTTGGCTCTACAGTCAGGAACTGGAAAAAGTTAACAGTGTCATTAAAACCTCATTGTTCAGTATAAAAGATTTTCTCTTTTCTCTTACTCAGCCAAACACCCAAAGTGTTCTTTTTTATCCTTTTTGGCTGCCAAATATTTGGTGCATCCCTAGTTATTTCAGCACTGCTGTAATAAGGTTATTGTCACACTTTGGCCTCAGCCTGCCACTAGCCCCGCCTCTGCCCTGTCATATTTAGCCATGTGCTCTGTTTTCTGGTCTGCGTTAAGTCATTCCTGTCGTGTCTATAAGCACCTGTTCCCTGTTATGTTCACAGCTTTCCTCTCGTTTGTGCTTAATTATGTCAGGAATAAAGCCTGCCTAGTGTTTTTCAGTCTTGTTGGTCATTGGATGTGTATACGTTAGTGTTTGAAGTTTAGTGTATGTGTGAAGTGATTATATGCCAGTGTTTCTTAATAAACCATGTTATTGGTATTCTACCTCTGCTTTCTTCTCCCTGCCTAAAATGTCAGTTATATGCTAGCTTGATAGTAATATGTCGTTAATGGTATGTAGGGACAGTTGACTGGCCATTTTTAGACCTAAATGTAAGACTAAAATGACCTTTGTTTACACCTTATGTCACGAACAAGCTCTATTGACATTTGCTGTTTTTACATTTTCTGCTGGAAAAAAAGCCAAAAATATATGCAAAAAAGTAATAAAGTGATGTATCACAATCCAAGACTTTAAAGATGTTTTGAATGGGAATCATCATTCACAGATTAAAAGCTTTCTAACCATGCAGTTAGGTTACAGACTACTGCTGTTTAAGGCCAGGTGAAGAGATGTAGATGAATATAATATTTAAACAATTGATTACTTGATATTAATCACATCTGTAGATGTTATATTAATAGGGCTGCGAATCTTTGGGAATCGAACAAATCAATCCAGAATTGATTTGTGGTGTCATGAATCGATTTTTTTCCGATTCTTTCAAATCCAAACGAAATACTTTACCGTTACAATCTCTGCAAATCACATGAGTCACGTCAAGCCCTTTCTTACCTGGGCTGGGTTTACGGTAAAATCCAAAGTGTTTCCAAATGGTTGCTTTCAAAGACCGCGGCTTGGCTTGCATGCCTGTACGTAGCCCACGCTGCTTCCTTGTTTTGCCTAGCACTACGGTGGCTGAGAAGGCACATCTGCACCCGCAAAAAAAATCAATTTTTTGAAAACGAGAATGGATTCTGAATCGATTCTGAATCATTCAATTTGAGAAACGCGATTCGAGCTCGAAGCGATCTTTTCCTGCACCCCTATATATTACGTCTATTCATTGTGAGCTGGTCCTACAGGACAGAAGTGTCATGTTTCAGTTTCAGTATGATAAGAGATTTAGTTTTTTTCTGGTGCCGCACTACTTGCCAAACTATGTTCAAATGTTCCTACCAATGTAGCAGCTGCCAGGAAAGGAGCAAAGGTTCATGCTTTAGTAGGAACCCTTGCCTTCTTCGGTTGCTGTGCCTCAGTTACAGACTATAACCCATCTTATTATGCACAGATATCTGTACAGCACAGTTAGCAGATAGCTCAATGTGCTGGACAATTTTCAACTTAGCATTGACAATGATGTGCATAACATCCCATATGAGAACATGGCTGATTTGAATAAAATGTACTGTTAATGTATGCGCTGTATTCTTACTGTGCCTTACAGGTTCACTGTAATGTGACATTTCATGGTGTTTATGTTGGTAATGTATTCCACCTAGTACAATCACCAGTGGTTTACTTAAACATGAGGCAATAAGTTATTCCACGATGCCTGACACTTCAGAATGACCCTGTTTTCAGCCAGCAGCTCGGTTTGTTCCAGTGCAACTGAGAGCAAGGTAGATTTCATGCTCTTAACCTCATCCAAGCTTTGTGCTTAGAGGCAGAAGCTCCCAGTGCACTGCGGGGAAGCAGACAGTGGCCGGCAGCTCTGGCCCTCACCCACAGTCGTGTAAACAACATCCTCGCTTTAATTTACTGCTCTCCACACAGGTGTTAACACAAAGCCCTTTTTTCCCTTCTTTGTCCAGCCAACATCAGTCTGGCTTTGACAAAACAGGGAAAACGCCATCTTGTTTGACCAGCATGAGCCGCCGCCTTTTACACCAGCTGCCATTTTTAGTTTGAGTATGTTCTCCTTTCCTTTCCCCTCTCCCCTTGTTCCTGTTTCAGTGTACCCAGAGAGACACCAAGTGGCTCTGTTGCTAGGACCAGAGTCTTAGAACACAGGATCATGATGCATTTGATTGGGCCTTGCAGGCTGAAAGTGAAATTAAAGCACAGCAAAGCAAAATACAAAAAAAATGAGTCTTTGAGACACATGACAGAGGCATATGAAAGAAAGAAAAAGAGGTCTGATTGAGTAGGTGGGTAAAGAAAATGCTCTCTGGAAGAGCTATGGGTGATTATAGACCATTACTCTAGACGATGGAGCCTGCTGCTAATACCTCTCCACTGCCATAGCAGACAGGACGAATGGGCCACCATTAGGGACAAAATCGATAATATGTTTATACATCGATCTCCTCCGCCTTCAGATGGATCATTCACTCCACAGAACACCCTTCTGTCCAAGCCACTTTCTCTGGGAGGAGTTGACTGGACATTTACATGTCAGTCAAGATCCAGACCAGACGCAGTGACCTTCCTACCCTTGCCTGCCGCCTTCTGCTTCACTAATAGAGCTGTAGAGGAACAAGGGGGAGGAAATGTGTCTGCTTGGGTTTGCACTGAAGCTTTTGTGGTAGGCAAAACCTGTTTACCGCAGGGGAAATTAGACGTGTCAGTTTTCCGACTCATAATGTTGGATGCCATTAGGAACCAGAAGAAGAATGGTACTGCTGGCAAATATTGAGTTGAATTTACCAGCATGCTGATGTGACTCATCCCCATACATTTCAATCAAATGATCAGACGGCGCTGTGATGAAGCCGGTTCTAAAGTCAGAGATGCAGATTTAAGGCGCCAGGTGGTAGGTGAAGAGCAGACTGAACACAGCCCTTGCTGACTGCCAGCTGTTTGATTGCCCTTGCCGTTGACAGATCTGCCATCACAACAGTGATCCTACAGACCAAAACGCCTCCATCCTGCTCCTCCTCTTCGAAGATGGTATCTATGGTAACTGCCGAGAGCGCAGTTATTTTCAGTTTTGATTAATCAGAACAAATGAAAGTCTGCTTTGCAATTCTTCTGTTTCTATGCACTCCCATCTCCATATCCCTAGAAGTTTGAGTGGCTCAGCTTCAAGGTACATGATGCTTTGGTCTACATTGTCTCTTTTAGAGTAGAGCTATGATCAAGCTTCAGACACTTTGGTATGGAGTTACTGAAGGGTGAGATGGATTTTTGGGAATGCAATTAAATGCATAAGGATGAAACGCTGAAAACAAATTTGGAAGGACTTACACTTAAATGCCCGTTCTGAAGACCTGCAATCTACTGATCATTGATCTAGCAAATTTTCTTTGGCACACACATGGTAAACACTTTTCGCTCTTGCTTTGTGTACTGCCCAAAACATGCACACATACACGCCTCCCCTCCTGAGCAATATCAATTCAGAACACATACATTTTCAATCAAGGATTTGACCTTTTTGTTTCTCTTTAACTGAGACTCAAAAGGGTCCATTGACACCCCCAGCTGCAGCGGTGGCACATTAGCAAATGAAAGGCACCCATTTCCGAAACGCACTCAAATGGAAGCCTCTTCTTGGAAATTGAAAGTCAGGGCTCGTCGTTTCCACCTGACAAAGGCAAGGCAGACCAGATTCTTCCTTCCACTGTTAACACCAACATCTTGGTTTAAAGTGTGTTCCCTAGATTTAATTGCAATGCTAGTTCACATTATTGGGAAATGGGGATAAAAAGCTTTTTGGATTTGCAAGACTTTCTTGTTTTTCGCCTATTTCTTTAGACAGACCCAATATTCAGCTCACACACAGTGGACTTGAAAACAAATGATTGCACAAGGAATGTGGGCAACAGCAAAGCCACTGTAGATTGATTTAAAGTGAATTGCCTTCATTTCTTCACCAATGCCATGTCTCTTCTCATGAGCAAACTTCTCCTTATAGAGGAAATGAAAGAGTGGTATGTTGCTGTGCCTGTGGTAGACAATCCCCAGCTTGGGATAAGACCTATAAGGAGAAGCAAAATCTCAGGGCTAACAGGAAGGAAATGTACAGCAGTGAAATTCTTCAGAGCTGCATATTAATATTTTATTGCATAAAGTTTATTGCTTGTCTTGAAGTGCCTGAAGTGGAATCAGCCTTTATGTGTCTTAAACATTGGTGTGGTCACTCGTGTGAATGAGCAACATTTCTGGCAGTAAGACAGACCATTCCATCTTCATTGTTTGGCAAGAGTTTATGGCATAAATAATGCATGGCACAGCTTGTAGCTTCACTGTTTGACATAAGGTCATGATTGTCAATGAGAGCAGGTCATCGGCCATAATGAACCAATGAAGTGAAATGGGCTGGGTGCTTACCAAGTTTACCTGAGAATGCAAATTCATGCTCTTTGACATTGAGAGTCATAAACATTATATGTTTGTTAAAATAATTATGTGTGAGTAGAAACTCCTCTAAAGCATTCTTGAACCATTATACTGAGGTTGTTCTCTACTCATTTTCATTTTTACATGCACCTTCTTAGAATATTAGCTTGTTCCTTATTCTGGATGGAATAGTTCTAATCTTCTTAGCCTAGTTCCTACTGTCTAGGCACCCGGTACTCTACCCAGTTGAAACCCACTCATCATCCATTAGGAGTCCTCATCTCTCTGTAATTTTAGCTCTGAGTTTATCACAAGTGACCCCGGTGCAGACAGGGTCCATGGGGACCCATCTGCCAGCTGCCTGGAAGTCTACACAACTACCGACATCCACATCCTTATCTTCTATTGCTTTCCTCAAGGCAGAGCCCAAAGGCTGAGAAATAGATTTGGAAGCTGCTCTGTAAGCAGGCTCTCTCTCTGTTTGCGTCTATGCCAATTGCCTACCGTGACTAGTCTCCACCGCTGAAACGTGAAGAGAATGAATTTAGCTTAAAGCCAGTACATGAAGGAGATCCTCTGGGTCTGCTCTAATCAGCCTTCTTACTTAGAATCATCATCTGATTTTTCTCTCTTCTCAAATGTTGTCAGCCGGTGAACTGGGCTCTCGCTAGCTGTTTACATTGCGGTAGTTCATTTGCATGCAGTATTATTGAGGCTGTTGCTCACGTACAGTATTAAACTGAAATGCTTCCATCAGCGTTTCTCAGCCGTGACACTGATTTTTAACTGGTCTCGGCTCTAAAGAAAGGTCAGAGTAAAAGGCCTGGGCTCAGTTAGTAGACAGCTACCAGCACTGCATACTCAATAAGAGCTCTATAAGGGAAATATAGGACAAGTGTGTGAATAGCATCACTATTTTTGATTTGAAAGGGAAATGTAAAGATGCCTTTGACTAAAAGTAATTGGAAACGTACACTTTAAAGCTAGGGTGTCTAATCTTATCTGCAAAGTGTGGATGTGGGTGCAGGTTTTCATTACAACAAAACAGGAGCACGTGATCATTTGTTTAAAGACTAAATCCAATTGTTGAAACAAGTGCTACTATGTTGTTGTAATGGAAACCTACAGCCGCACCTGCACTTTGTGGATAAGTCTGGACACCCGATCTACAGTGTTAGGATTACAGCCTGCTTTGATTTGCTTTGTAGTCAATAACTGTCTGAAGTCTATGATCCAGAAATATCAGCAGAAAAGGGTATCCTCCCTAGTGATGCTTCACCACACCAGCAATGCAGCCGTTGTCAGTTCCAGCTAGGTTTGAGAGTAGTTTGGGAGCATTCTCCAAAGTTAAAGGCCTGCTTAGTGGTATTATAGTCATTTGGATGTCATGAACCATCAGTCTGTTTGCTTTAGCAGTATGTTTTGAATCCCATTGTACTTCTTCTTGTTTGCGGCTCTCTGCAGTCACATCATCGATATAGAGAAGTGAACCAGTTTAACTGGCAGTCACACATGCTCATACTTCCATGCTTCACAGATGAGGTGGTTTGCTTTGGATCATGAGCAGTTCCGTTTTTCTCCTCACTTTCCTCACTCCATCACTGTGCAGCAGGTTTGGGTTCATTTCCTCTGTCCAGAAGAATTTGTCTTGAAACTTTACAAGCAATTTGTTTTCAAAAATAAAACCCCGAGGCAGAGCTGGGTTGTATGCTAAGCCCTATTTTGTTCATAAACTGCAATGATGTATTAACACAGCTGACGAAGACTGTACATGCAGTGTTACATCAGGTGTCCATTAAAATGAAAGAATAGTCAAAAAGTGCTGCAATATGTTCCACAAAATAGTCTTCACTTCATTCTCATTGTTCATTTCAAATCTACTGAGCTGTATTCTACTGTTACATAGTTTTATATCACTGATGACATCAAATGATTTGGTACACTTAGAACAATTAATTTACTGTAAATTCTGGCTGCTGTGTTTGTCACAGCCTCCGCTGCCATGTTCACTGTTTTGTGGTCATCAGTATTCTAGTAGAATCCGTCTGCCTAGTGTGGTCTATAGAGGGGTGGAGACCCAATTTGAAATCAGTGAAGCATCAGCACGCCTTAAATTGTTTTAACATTTTGTTTGTTGAAAGCCGTTCAGGTTTGCTTGATTCTAGTCATATAAAATGACTACAGGAGATGTAGAGTCATGGTGTAGTGTGCTGGTGCAGTTTTACTTACTGTTAATGACACTTTTAATGCCCAAGGCTTTTATTACAAACATCCAATTTCCCAATCATTCATTCAAGCATGTATCTTGCATATGCTCCATTTCATGCAAAGCATACAATTCTGGCAAAACAAATCACTGCCAGTTCTTCACTGTCTCATCCAAGATAATTGTTATGTTGGTATTTCTCCAAACCCTGAACACAGGCAACCGAGACCTTGGACTGAGCAGAAGAACCACAGTCTTAATACAGCAGATACAGGTGAATTTCTAGCCTCTACAATTCACTGCGTGATGGACATTTTCACTTCATTTCATTTCACTGGGCTCCCAGTGAACACCTGTCTCGTTGGATGGGTGAAGAACTGAAAGCCACCGATGGAATCGAGTATTTTGATTAGAGGAAGTGTAATAACCCAGTCTGCAATGCAAATGACTCTCCTTCTGAGAAGCAGCTGAGGCACAGATTCAATTCTCTCGCCTTTACTTATTAATTTGCGTTCAATTTTTAAAATGTGTTTGTGCATCTCATGTTTATTGGCGCAACATTATTGGAATCAGAAAGGATGTAAACACAGCAGGCATGCAGATGTGCCTGTAACTGGAGCTGTATCAGTATCTGGTGCCATAATACTGTTGCTAACATCAAAGAACCATGATTGGTGCTAGCAGGGTTTTGCAGAAGTCCTGTTTTTTTATGGAAACACGTGGCTAACGTAAGTAGTCTGTTTTGGAGCTATGTAGTTCACAGGTTGTAGAGAAAGAGCTTTCTGCAGCATTTCATAGGCCAGGCCAAAGGCAGAGGTGACATCTGAGGATGTGGGATTGCCATTTGCAGTCATTTACGGACCATTACAGCCAGTGAAATGCAGATGGTGCAGATGGCCTTTTAATGATCATATGTCAGTCATTACAGAAATCGAAGCCCAGTAGGAGGTGTGACTGAATTCTGTTGATGGTTATATGGACACTGGGTAGCATGAAACTTACGATGACCCGAAGGATAATGGTCACTTGTTGGACTGGACTTAATTCAGTGGTACGTTTTATACTGTTGGCACCAGAGCAAGAGCAACTTTGTGAACTACAGTATGCCTGACTTATAGGTCATTATGTAGATATATCATATGAGTTCTACTAATAAATAAGCATGTCTTCAATGTGCACAGAGTATGGAATATTTATTTAGCCTGATTGGGCACTGCTACTCGGCTGCCATATGTAAAAATAGCAAGATTTGGCCACTTGGCCGATCAGATTTGACTATGTAAAGTCAGGGACACTCCAGCAGTATTGACCATAGTCACCATGTTTGATTTCATATGGGGCATTTATAGCCCAGTTTAGATCCCAGTGAAGCTGGCTTACCTTATCTTTCCTTTATGAAGCAACATACAGTATTTGTGGAGAACTCTGTGGGGATGTCAAGGAGTGGCATGCATATTTTGGCAGAATGACTGAGAACCTTGCTGGCATTGTGGGAGTTCAACATGTTTACAGATGGGCAAAAGGAGGTGGTTGCTTTCATGCCGCATGTCCCACACCCCACCATATTGATGTCGATTTCACAGTCTCCTGGAGGTGTTATCTAGCGTTTGAGTGAAAATGCTGCTATCGATTTCACTGTTCCATACTGTCCAGTTTCATATTAAAAGAAAACTTGGCAAAATATCCTCGAATTAAAAGATTAAGGGCACTCCATGTCAGATTATCTCATTGCGCAAACCAAAGTAGTGTTAGCCTGGGGTGCTGGAAAGCATAAGACTGCTGTTTTTCATTAGACGACCATGAGCCTTGGGCTGCCTGGTGCCAACATATAATACCATCTGGCCTTATCGTTTTCCCTTATCAGCAGTAGATCCTGTTCTGTACTCATAGGGGATTCTGGGATTGAATAAGTGTCCTCTAAACTAAACCAAGATGAGTTCTTACAGGCTACCGTGGCTTCTTTTTATACGTGTCTGTATATGGTGATTATATTCTGAGTCACAGTGCTTTGACTTATAAATCACTCGTCTTGCAGAATATTCCAGATTCACCTTGACAGGCAGTAAGCAATGACATTCAGATCTTATAGTGTGTGGTTTGATATTGGCTAGCCACGTCTTACGGGCACACATAACCACATTTTCACTCACAGTTTGACCCTGGTAGCTATAAAACAATGCAGTGACATTTGCAACTGCACAAACACAAATGCAGTGAGTGTTTGGCTGGTATTTCTATCGCCTCTGCATTGCATGACCCAAAGGAAAAGCCTCCATTCATAGCCTACAGTAAACTGTATATGTAGATTGGTATGATAGAGTACAAAGCTGCCCTGCTATTTGCGTGGCTCTAGTGTGCATCATGCAGGTGGGTGTTATTAAACTGTGACAGCACTAATGACGTCAAGTGTGGAGGTTCGTTCAGAAGCCCTATAATTCGTCCTTCATCACATCTTTGTTTGTAAGTCTCTCTCTCTGTGTGTGTGTGTGTGTGTGTGTGTTTTAATACATTTTCAGGCACAAGACCTTGGGCTAATGAATGAGAAAAAAAGACCCAGGACTATAGCCTTGTATCCCAGGCCTAGTACCACTCCTGTTTTCCCTTCACCTTGTATATTAATTGTATATACCGGAAACATTGAAGGCCGTTGTCCCACATATACTGTGCTTGCCACACATTATGTATACAAATAATCACAATTTAGCACACTAGAAAGTTAAAAAGTTTGGGCAAGCTAATTTTCTTGGTCACTATGAAGTGCCACTAGAACCACATACAGAATACTTCCACAGCCTCTTTCAGTGAGGTTCCACTTTGATGCTGTATGACATGGCTTTTAATATAAATCAAGCTGCTGTTAGCCTGAATTCTGTTGCTGATATTTGGTACTTTCTATTCCACTGTGCAGTGCTTACAATTATCCTTTACAAGTGCCAGAAAAGAAGTGCAGCAATAGGCAGTTGACAAAACTGTTATACAAACAAGTATTTACAATTACTTTCATTAAAACTTTATTACATACATGTTAATGTTTAGTTTTTAATAAAAATTGCATTTTAAAAAATCACAAGAGAAGAGATGAGAATGAAGATCTTAATAATCAGGAGTCATGCAACACAAACCTTTTCTACAAAATTAAGTGCTTATATACTAAAAATGCACAGGCCTTAAAATTAATACCAACAATAAGTAGGACATGTAATGTATATTAATGTGCTGGATGTACGCTAAAAATCTCATGACAGTCCAGAATTATTGGTAGTTCTTATCCAGCACCAGGTTTCATTAATCAGTACTTCAGTATGTTGCATCAGTATGCTGATTAATTTAATACATCCATTCTGTGGATGAGTAGAATCCAGGAGAACATCTGGAGCCAAATTTTCTTCTTCAAACCAGCTCACAAGATATCAGCGACTTCATTGTTAAAGTAATGTTAACATTACACTCCTGATCAAAATTTTAAGACCAGTTAAAAAATTGCAAGAATTTGCATTTTGCACTATTGGATCTTAAGAACATTCTAAGTAGAGCTTCACAATGCTAAAAGAGAAATTGGTGCAAGAGACAAAAACTTTTGAGCAGGGAATTTATTAACAAGGAAATAACAACAATTTAACTGAAATAGGCTGTTCATCAGCTGATCAAAAGTTAAGACCATAACTAAAAAAACCCGAAAACCTGTAAAAAAAAGCAACTGTTTTCAGGAGGCTAGTGGGAACGTTGCTCCAAGTGTTGAAGATGGCTTCATGAAGGGCATCCACTGTATGGAAATGATGTCCATTTTTGTAAACTTCCCTTGCCATCCATCCTCAAAAGTTCTCAATTGGATTTAGATCAGGGGAACACGCAGGATGGTCCAAAAGAGTGATGCTATTCTCTTGGAAGAAGTCCTCTGTCAGGTGGGCATTGTGAACTGCAGCATTGTCCTGTTGAAAACCCAGTCATGACCACACAGTTGAGGGCCCTCAGTCATGAGCGATGCCCACTGTGACATCTCCACATAACCAGCTGCTGTTTGATGGTCCTGCACAACCTGAAGCTCCATTGTACCATTGAAGGAAAAATTGAAAACTCC
>BRDA01018712.1:21392-32121 GCA_036984385.1 Crenuchus spilurus | reverse complement strand
GCCCCCCCCCCCCCCCCATTGTGCCATGTAGAAAACATCTCAGGTGGGATCTCCTTGTCATGCCAGTAACATAGGAAGCCATCAGGACCATCAAGGTAAACATTTTTCTCATCAGAGAAAACAACTTTCTTCACCTTTCAGTGTCCCATGTTTGATGCTCCCTTGCAAAGTCCAAACGGGCAGTTTAGTGGCGGTAAAGAAGACGTGGCCTTTGAAGATGTTTTTTGTTTCTGAAGCCCTTCCCTCGCAGATGCCGTCTGATGGTTACTGAGCTGCAGTCAGCAACAGTAATGGCCTTAATTTGGGTAAAGGATCGACGCATATCTTGACGGACAGCCAATCAGATCCTGCGGCTCAGCACTGGTAATTTTTTTTTTGGGTCTACCACTTGACTTTTTTGTTCCATAACCCTCAGGATCATTTCAAAAATGCTAAATGACTGTCTTACTGCGTCCAACCTCAGCAGCGATGGCACGTTGTGGGAGGCCTTGCTTATGTAGCTCAACAATCCTACCACGTTCAAAGTCAGTGAGCTGTTTTGCTTTTGCCATCAGGAGGTATTTACAGTGTAAATATTTAGAATGCAAATAAAATCACTTTTGTCCTTATAGAGCAGTGATTGTTTTCAAAAGAGCCATATTGACAGATCAAAGTCAAGGAGAGAGCCACAATATCACCCCAAGTCACTCAAATAATGGAAAAAAATTTAATTTAAATAAAAATTAAAAATTAATAACCCACCTATGGACTAAACCTTTGCGCACTCAATATATTGCTCTAGCTAGTTTATGCTGCAGGGTTGCCAGGTCCAACTAAAATATCCAGCCTAAAGTCAGTCTAAAACCCGCCCTTTAGAAGCTTAAACTAGCCCAGAATATGTCTGTCACATGTTTGAAGCGAATGGCAAAACAACTGTGTGCGAGTGTACGACTTAGTATTTTGTTTATAAGGGATTTATTATGATTATTGCTATTTATCTTAAAGTCATTAATAATATGATAACATGAGTGTTTTATTAGTTCTTTTATAAGTGTTAAACCGTGAACCTGGCAACAGCAGAGTCTCGTGCAGCCTGCTGTTGGCAACAGTGCCTGTGTTGCCAGGTTCCACAGTATCCCCGATTTGGAACCAACTTTAATTGAGGCAAAATGAGAGGGCAAGTATGGAATGTAAAGCGCATTACAGTATATGTCTCTGTGGCATGCTTTTAAAATACTTTGGCTGTGCTGGCGTACTTTCGTAACCGGTCATGAGAGCCACCAATAAAGCACGGCGAGCCGCATGTGGCTCGGGAGCTGCGCAATGAGTATCCCTGATATAGAGTGTGTCAGATACACACACACACACACACACACACACACACACACACACACATTATATGGACAAGCTTCTTGGGACACCTTTTAATCAGTGAATTAAGGCAGACTATATCAAGTTACAGTACAAGGTCACAGAGTGGTGAGTAAAAGTGTAAAAGTCACACACTGCTCTTCTGACTCAATAACTGCAGAGCTCCAAGCCTCCTCTGACACTAAGATAACTGTTGATCTGCAGCTTCATGGCCTGGGTTTCCGTGACTGAGCAGCTGCGTGCCAGCCTTACATCACCAAGCACATTGCCAAGCGTCAGATGGACTGGTGTAAAGTATTCCTCCACTGGACTCTGGATCAGAAATGTATTCTGTAGAGTGTCAAGCTGTGCTTCTCTATTTGGCAGTCTGATGGACAGACTGGGTTTGGTCAATGCCAGCAGAACATGACTTCTCTGACTGCACTGTGCCAACTGTAACGTTTAAGTTGACCATGGCCTTTTAGTTCCAGTGAAGTGAAATCTTAATGCCTCAGCATAACATTTGTACAAATGGACATTTCCGATATTGTGGGAGCAGTTTGAGGAAGACTGCATAACTGTGCCCCTGTGCACAAAGCAAGCTCCATAAAGGGTTGGGTGAGTTTAGTGTGAAAAATCTGGACTTGCTCTGTCCTGAAGCCTTTATGAACACCTTTAGGCTGACCTAGAAGATTATGAGCCAGGCTCTCTCATCACACATCAGTGTCTGACCTCACAAATGCTCTTCTGGACAAATGGACAAAAATGCCCTCAGACACAGTCTAAAATATTGTAGAAAGGCTTCCTAGAAGACTAGAAGATGTCATAATTGCAACAAGGGATGGTATAAAAGAATGGGATGGTATAAAAGCTTGTGTAGTCATAATGCGTAAGTGCCCAGTACTCTTGTATATATAGTGTAAGTATGTTTGTATATTCCTTTGAGTGAAACATCTTTGTGCAGTAACAAGCTTGGCACATGTAAGCTTCATTTCCTTTCTTTAGCTCAATTTTCCCAACTGTAGATGAAATGAATGCACTGCTTTAATTAGACTGTACCACCCTCATGAGCTGTGAGACGCACTGTTACAGTGTAGGACTCTGTCTGCTTTCTCTCTTTCCCATATTAAAAACTTGGACTTTTTCATTTTCTTGTTATCTTTCCATTTCTTTTGTGATTTTTTTTTAATCTGGTAAGATCTCCTTCTAACATGGAAATGATACATGTGAGCCATTCTAGTTCACGTTCTTGTTGATTTGGCAGAGAAAACCCCAAATTTAGCACAAATCCTTCTATTAGAGAAGTCATGTAAAACTCCCATGAAATGAGACACATTCTTGAGAAGAACTATGAACTAGGAGTCTTGCTAGTACTGCTAGTCCAGCTCTGGCTTGCTAGGTGTGTCCCTCAAAGGCTAACTCTTTAGCTGCAACCGTTGGTGGTTCAGTGGAAGTTTTCAGCCTGGGTTTATTTCTTGGCCAGTGGATAGTGCCATTGGTTAAAGCCGTGGCCTGGTGGTTAGAGACCCAGTCTTGTGACAGGGAGGTCATTCGTTTGATCCCCTGGTGAGACATTAAGTTCTGGTAAGACCTGAAGTTCTCTTGAACAATGCACCAAACCCTCAATTGCTCCCTGGGTGCCATGGATTGGAGCTGCCTACCTCTTTGCCACCAAAAGTCAAATTCCTCTGTGTGCCAGCCTTGCCATTTTGCCACTGTTGTGTTGAGTCTCTGCTGGTCAGTCTTAAGTCCAAGTCCAGTTATATACATATTGTCCATTCACCAAATATTACTCAAATGTGTGTGAGCATGAAATAGATATGCTGTGATTCAGGCTGTATGTATTGTTTATCATGACATGACATACTAATTTGCATACTAGCTCGCATGCAAGCTGTACAATAAATGTACCTGAGAGAATGTGGAGTATATCCCCCTCTGAAGCTCTGGCACACTGTCTCCTCAGCTGTCACTCTTTGAGAAATACATTGGAAAGTGACAACCTGTTGAGATCCATGCCACTCACTGACTCAGCAGTACATTTCACCAGAGCGGTAATCTCTTGGCTTTGATTAACTCTACATATCCACTTATTTCTCTGAAATGCGCCTTACCTCAAGACAGCTTCTCTGCTGCTTTTCTTTAAAATCTATTGACTTCGCTGCAGTTACTTTTTACCAGCATCAGCATGGTTGCCAAGCTGGACAAAAATTAATTAAAGGCAGCTATCAAGGAGACGAAGAAGGGTAAACAGTCCAGTTACTATGGTGCACCCACAGGAAGCCCATTTCATGGCCCCATGCTGTTGCCTACTATATTTACAGTTGATGATGATAAATAACTACAGGCTGTAGAGCTATAGGCTCTTGGCCAAAGACAAAAAACACTGTGGTTCATTTATTCTGGAGCTTTTCCTTGCTGCCATTTTCAAGCCCTTGGTTTAAATGACTGGTTTAAATATGTTGTGTTGAATGTTATAATTCTGTATTAGCTTTAGGCCTTATTTGTCACTTTACTTTGAAACTGTCCCTTTTTTGCAAAAGGAGCAGTGGAGCAACACAAACAAAACCAATATATGCAAAGTAATGTGCAGAGGAAAAGTGATAATGAAAAGAGCTAATTAAACAAGAATAAACAAAGGAAGGAATGTGAATAAATAAAACAAAATAAAGTGCTAAAAACATCAATACTGCACTGTTTTAAAATATGTGGTAAGGTGGGATTAAAATGTTAAATAGCTGGTGGGTTTGGCATCTATTGCTTAAATTGAGAGTCATTATTTTTTTTAAGATATATACAAAAGAGAGGAGTCACATGAAAGCAGAAACCCTCTTTGTATAATCTAGTTGTTAATTTCAGCCTAAATGGAGCTACCAATTAAAGATTCTGCATCAAGTAAGCCATGTGTCATATCATTTTGGAAAAGGCATAAAAAACATTGAAAAATGTTTGAACTTTCAAACAAATAAAACTGAGCACTCATTTTCTGTCTCTTTAGTGCTGTGCAGCCTTATAAAATTATTTCTGTAACAAAATATACATTAACATTTTTGGATCCATTTTGTTACAATTATTGCAACTATATTTTATTACAAATAAAAAAAAAAACACTATCTACTCTTTTAAGGGATATTTTTTGCATTGCATTTTGGATTAATTTTGTATTTGTGGTATAAAGACTACAATTTGGACATACAGATTTGTGCTACAAGAGGTGACCCTTTACCAGTACACAAACTGAACACTCAGTTCTATTTGTTGGCAAAAGGAAAATCAATGCTTTTGTGTATTTTCCAACATTATTTTCATTGGTAATTTTTTTACATTGTAATAAGATATGGTACATACTAGTTTGTGCATCCATCCATCCACCCATTATCTTCCACTTAATCCTGATCAAGGTCATGGTGAGTTCCCTACACTTTCACTGGGTGCAGGGCAGGGAATTACACACTATCCCAGCTAAGCCCAGGATAGGGCAGCAAACCACCATTGGGCACACACAAGAACAATTTCGAGTAGCCAATTTAGCTGATCTATGTTTTTGGACTGTGGAAAGAAATTGGAAGCCCTGGAGGAAACCCATGCAGACAGAGATAGAACATAGAAACTCAGCCCAGCTCTGGACTTGAACCCAAGACAGTGTTGAGAAGTGAACGTGTTATTTACCATGCACCCGTGCCACTCTTTAACTGGCAGCTCAAAACACATGACTCTTAGAATCTCTGAATGTAGACATAAGTTAATATATTTACATAAACTCAATTACAATGTCATGTGCATTAATCTGTATGTTTCCTTTTATTGTATAACCAGTGAAATAAGAGTGTTGACACTGACTTATGTGACTATTAACGAGTTAACAGATTAATCAATTTATTGTTCAAAAAGTGGAGTGATACATCCATCCATTCGCTTAAGCCTGATGAGGGTTGAGGTTAAGGCCCATTTAAATACTTCAGTGTCAAACCTCTGCCGTAGCCCAATGTGCAATTCCCCAGAAATGTAACTGTGTCTCGTCGCATTGACGCAGACCACAGCACCTGTGATTGGTCTGCCACATCGTATCCCTGCCTCTGCATTTCCACTTTCGATACCAGTTTTAAAATCATTACAAGCTGAGAAACGCTAGAGAGAAACTGGCTTGTATACAACAATAGATCAAGTTGAGAGACTCACCGAGGAAGTCAGAGTAAATCTCTATGATTCCTTGTCATAGTACTCTGAGGAAGTCAACACAGCACAACTCAACCAGTGACATAGAAACCCTATCGCCACCTAGTGCTTTGGTAATGTAAATGCAGCGTGTCACAGACAGACCAACACAGAAGTATAAATGCATACTACTGTGTATGTAATGTGCTCAAGCTACAATGTAGGTGAAACGTTGACTCGACGCTGAAGTACAAATTGGTCTTAACTGTAGATATGAACTGAAGTAAAAGAGTCACTTAGACACAACCTTCATTTATGAGCTGTTCTGTAAACTTTATTTTATTCAAACTGTCTTAACCTTCAGTTAGCTCTTAAGGTGTTTACAGCCTTGTTTTAGTGTGTTCATACAGAATCGTCCATTTAATTCAAACATTCCCACCTTTTTTTAGAACTGAGCTGATTCATTGGTCTTTTGTGATCTTTCATACAGATTTGTTTGGGTTTTACTGAATGACACACAACTAAGGTAATGTGGAAATTTGATTACTTTATCCTGAAAAGAAATGCCAAATGATACCATTAAGTGTAAATTATCTTTGACCTTTATCTCTGTATATCTTTATTCAGTAAAGAGCAGTTCTGGGCTCATTGCTGAAAATAAATAATCTATTACACATTACTTCTCAAAGTACTTTCAGTTATGGCCCCAATACTGCTCTTTACTGAATAAAGACAAAGGCAACTATCAAGAATAATTTACACTTAATGGTCCCATTTGGCATTTGTTTCCTTTTGCTTGGCATTGTCGGCAGGATTATAAATTTTATTTCTCCAAGAACATGAATAGTGGATTGAGATATGAGTACCTTTTTCATTCCAGATTAAATTATTCCACAAGACTATGAACAACTTTATGGACCCTGTGTTTCCATATTTTTGCTTCATAACATGCCACACATGCTCAATCAGATACATCTGGACTGTATGTGGTTTGGTGTTATCCTGCAGCAAAATGCTGGAAAAGGCAATGCCTGTATGGCAGCATGTGTTGCTCCACAATTGTACATATGTGTAAGCAGTATTAATGACATGGGCTCCTCCAGTTCCTCCTCACACATATCAGCAGATGTAAGTACTGTGGCTGGGCCCTTCTATGCCCCTGTCCAGCTCTCATCATGTAACAGCCTATGTCCTAGGATCTCCTCTGTGCTCGTTCATCTCTACGGGAAGACACAGCACTGTCTTGGACTGTGCAACCTCAGTGGTCTACAGGTATTCCCTCATCTTACCAGTAGTAACAAAGACTCTAGCCAACTGTGCAAGCACAGTGATCAGTGAGACTCTTTCAAATAATTTCACTTAACTGGTCTGTGGTCAACGCTTGTAAAACCACTCTTTTTGGGCGGTTATTTTGCTGTATTGTCTTCAGTGCCCCTGTTGTCAAATTAGGGGAAGTTTTACTTAGCACAGCTGTGGATACACTACAGTAGGTAATACAAGCAAATAATTTTCAACTGAAGTGTTTTTGAAAAAGAAAAGTAATTTTGTTCATTATTAGAGTGCTCTAGTACTAATTCTAACTCAAACCACATACCCACCATATTCTTATGTACTTGCATGTGTGCAAAACTACCAGTAGAGAGTGAACAGCTGTGCTGTAGTCTAAAAGATGTCTGTCTGCAACAAGCTTGAATATCTGGAGCAGCAGCATTTGTGGATTTTATCACAGTCTCAAAACAGGTTTTCTTCTGAAGTGAAGTTATGCATCATCATGATACATATCTAATTTAATGGGTACTCTCACTTTGGCACCACATCTTTTGCAGATCACAGACATAACATACACAGGTCCTAGATGCACCATGGACAGTGTGTGGACAGGGTGGAGTGGACCTTTACTGGTTTGAGCAAGGTCACATGACTCTGGACAGTGTCAGATGACATTCATCCACATTCTTGGAGCTGCTGCTTGACATACTCAAATTCCCTGTTCTACATCCCTTCAGCTGGGGGTAGTTGTCTTCTGTTGTTTTGCTGTGCCTCCTCCCTGTTTGCTTAATGGTGCTGGTACCTCCTGAGGCTGTTGTCCTGTGTTGAGACATGGAAGTAGTGCTGCTGTGCTGATTGGTTTGTAGGAGAAGCTTGTAGCTGTCACTCAGACAAATAGCCCATCCCCTGCAGATGGGACTGATGGCTAATACAGCCCATCCACATCTCCAGATAATGTCCTTGAAGATACCAACAGCATTAATGCAGAGAGGAAATGGCTGTGACATGGCTCTATGTGTATCTGCTGTTTAAACTTCACTTGAATTTGGAATGAGTTTGGGAATGTAGGCTTAACACATCCTGGTTTATATGTGTGTAAAAATGGACAAAACATGGTTTTAATAGATCTGTTTGTTTTAAAACATTGAGTAAAAATCAATGAAGAAGAGTTGGGGAACCTGGTTAACACATGGGTAGGACTGTGAATACTTGAGCTGGAGTGAATCAAATTGAGATTCATTGGTTTAAACTTAAATTATAATGCATTTCATATATGCATAAAACAATTCACCTACTTTTTCAGTTAACTTCATTAATGTTTATTGCAAAGAAGGCAGTACCAAAGAAGCAGGCTCTATCTCTCCATCTATTATCCCATCCATTTAATCTTTATCAGGGTTGTGGTTAGTCCCGTAATCCTGTACTGGTCTCAGGGCACGGCATTACACTATCCAGACTAAGCCCAGGGGTGGGCACCAATCCATTGCTGGATACACACACAAGGACAATTTAGAGTACCCAATTCACCTAACCCCCATGTTTTTGGACTGTCAGAGGAAACTGGAGTCCCTGAAGGAAGCCCCCATAATCACAGGGCAGAATACAGAAACTCCACCCCCATGGGGACTTGGACCCTAGACCTCAGTACAAAACATGCTAACCATTAAGCAACCATGCTGGCCAAAGCAGCCTTGAAAGAGGATAAATTGCTGAAACACAATCTATCCATACATTACATATAGAAATATTTTCACTTTTTTATTTTTTAAAAGTTAAAAACTCCTTTGTTTCAGAGGAAATGTTTGAATATTCAGCATATCGTTTGTACTCTTAACAGTTTCAAACATTGTAGTTAACCTTACCTATGCTAAACAAGGCTTTGCTTTAAGATTAATAGTGAAGAATTATTGCAAGTTGTAGTACTCTAACACAGAAAATGAACAACTTCAGCAAGTTTCACATGCTCTAATTTCTCTCTTTAGTATCCAAAAAACTATTTATCCAAAAGCAAACAATCCTAGCAAATGAAAGGTGCTAACAGTCTAAAATATTAGTATACACATGTATGGAATACAATTGAAAATACAATTCCAGACTCCTCTAGGGCCCTAACCCAACTTGGGGCTCTGGTAACTCAGTCCCACTTTTCCCCCTACTATGATGCCACTGATGCTAGCATATTTTTGGTTTGAAAAAGGCTTTCAGTTTCTTTCAGGCATGTTTCTTTTTTATAATTTAATTTTTAGTATTTGCCAATTTTTCCACCTTCCAGTGTAGTAATAGCCAATTAGCCCACCCCATTCACTAGGGGGTCTCCCCATCACTTTGCAATGCCCCTGACTTTAGGGGGTGAAGACAAGCACAAGCCTCCTCTGATGAGTGTGATGTGGCCACTGCCTCTTTTCCAACTACCCCTGATCACTGGGGAGCCAACATGCTCGGAGGAAAGCTCAGGATCCCGAGCTCCAATGGACCAATCAGTAGACACCTGATCCAGTGGACACTGTAGTGTGACAGTGATGGGGAGAGAGCACCGTCTACCTGCCCAGACAGAGCACGGCCAATTTGTTGATTGGGAACAGCATGACTGGGATTCAACTAGATCCTCTAGTTATAGTGTCAGAATCTTAGCCTGCTGAGCCACTCGGGGCCAGGGTTGTTTCTTTATATTATTGTCTAAAAGCAGCTAATGTCATGACCATGAGTGCTCCTCCAGATTTTTCACAACACGCAATTAATTTTCTTTTACAATTGATGCACTTGTATTATGAAGAGTAATATCCAGTACACAGAGAATATATCACACTACTACACCTGAATTATAAATTAGATGAATATGAAGCTCTTGATAAGCTAAATTGGGTTTGTATGTGCAGAGAAAACTTAAAACTGTGCTGTCAAACCAGACCTAGGAGTCTCCTCAACACAAGCAGGACGACCTGCTAAATTAATATATTATAGAATCTGAATGAGTGCTGGTGACCACCTCCAATCACATTTTATTCTTGACTGCAGCACACTGAGCATGAACGAGTAAGTATGTTCTAGGCCATGTTCAGTAATTTCTCAAGAGGAGTACAAGGAATCATAATACGCATAATGAGGAACACCATTATGGGCCGTGGCAAGTCCTGAGCTACAAACTGGGGCTAGTCAGATGGATGGTATTGCAAGAGTCATTTACCTTGAGTTGTATGGGGTCAGCGCCCAGTTCCAGCATAATCATTTAACATTAGATGCTCATCCTATAGCTGTCACATAATGCTCCTTGTAGTCACCTACTTGCCACAGATCCAGGCAGGCTTAATTCATTCTCTGTCTGATTTAATTAACTACACCTATTTTTTCATGGAGGACATGGCATAAAGAAATTACCTGTATAATTTCCCAAAGTGCTAAAAGTGTCTGTCAACCAGTATACTGGGTACTTCCCATATGGATGACTCTAGATAACCTACAGAAGAATCTCTAAAGCAAAGCACCTTAACAAACCATGAATCACAACATTCACAACATTCAAAAACAGTGTTTAAGGAAATTAAGACAATTTGGAAGTTCAGATGATATATGATACTAAATGGAACTTCATCCATCCATCCATCCATCCATCCATCCATCCATCATGTTGCACTTATCTGGATTCAGGTCATTGGAGTAACAACCCAAGCAAAATAGACCAGACGTCCCTCTCCCCAGCCACCTCGTCTGAGCTCATATGGGAGAATTCCAAAGCCAGTTGAGAGATATATGGGTGGCTCTGTGGCTTAGTGGTTAGCACATTCGCCTCTCAGTGCTGAGGTCTTGGGTTCGAGTCCACATCTGAGCGGAGTTTCCATGTTCTCCCCGTGTCTGCATGGGTTTCCTCCGGAGACTCCGGTTTCCTCCCAGACCCCTCTCCCTGCAGACCAGATAAAACGAACCCAACAATGAGGTTACTGGACTTAGGTCTATTCACGTTGTACTACCTACCTACCTA